>BSAI01000030.1:1382239-1494915 GCA_036245035.1 Adrianichthys oophorus
TATCTAACTCATTCCAACTCAGCTGAGTCCACAGCCAAATCAATATTCACAGATAGAACCTAATATTTGGTGTGGGATAAGACTGTTTTGTATGATCTTATAATCAAATTGTGCTGGAAAGTACTTTGTTAGATGGAGGGGAAAGACATTTGAACCTCAAAGGCACGGTCTACCACTGTGAGCCCAGACTTAATTACAATGACCTTACAACAGGCCAGCAGCCTAAAGCGGAGCATTCAGGCTAAGCAAGCACTAACCCCCCTCCTCTTCCTCCACCATCGCCGCCAGCAGCGCACAATACAACCCCTACCGCCATCAGGACTGATAAATGAGTTTGTCTCCTTGATTGCTGCATCAGGACCAGGAGTGTGAAAGGGGCAGATGAGGGAAAGGAGGGGTAATGAAGGAGCGAAAGAGGAGCAAGAAATCCACTACAATGCCAGATGGATGAACTGCAGTAGTCAGACAAGTGGTGACGTACTTTTACTAGCAGAAAACCTCATAGGATCATAGAAAGTTGACAGAATAGCAAATGTGTTGAATGTAAAAAAAAGATCTGTTTCAATCTTTGAATTCTAATATTTTGTGAACCAAAGAAGTGACAAATAACAGGGTTCAAATGTCAGAGGAAGATGAAAGCTCAACATATTGGAGGATGATCCGAATAAAAAAAGAATCGTGGTGAATTTGAATTCAATGAACTAATAATTTCACAAACTCAGACACAAAACCGACATTCAAAAGCAAATCAAATGTTTGTTAGTGGTTTAATACAAAGCATGAGGAAATGTTTTTTTTTAACACTTTTTTTCTACTAATAGAATTAAACATGAAAAGTGATTCTGCAAGATTCCTGTGTTTTTTATTGTTTAAAATGATCACTTTAATCACCAGGTTGTTGTTTTGTTTTAGAAAAAAATCTGATTGAACTAAGAAGTATCACAATAATGACCTGTGTTGCTGAAGATTTATACTCCTATTTGACTGATATTGAAATTTGGAAAAGTAGTGTAACAACATCAGAAGAGCTAAACTGTTTGATGTCGGAGAAAATAAAAAGAAGGAGATTTTCAACACAAAAGATCTTTAGTCCCACTCCAATCATCTTTTGATCTGTTTTAAAAACATTTCCAGTGGTCTTTTTTTAGGACATAGTTTCTGCAGAGCGCCACGAGTTCTTTAGAAATTCCCCTCTGAGTTCTGGGTGGAACTGTTGGCGCAGAGCAACCCCATCCCCTCTTTCCCTCTCCAATCGCTGAGAGTTCTCTGTTTATACTCTTCCACCAGCCTACAGGCCTACAGCCCCTCGCACACCCCAACTTAACATTACCACTGCAACAAAGATGAGGAAAATGGATCTAGTTGTCTACAAGTGGATGCATCAGAATGTAGCGGAGCAAGGAGCTTGTGCTCAGCCCAGCGTATTTTTTACTTCTCAACTACGATCTTTTTCAAACTGCATTTTTTCGTCTGCCCCTGATTCACAACGATGTGAATAAATAAATACTCAGAAATTCCATTTAATTTTCTCAGTCTTCCATCATCAGAGAAATGCCACAAGAACATAAAATCGCCATTTTCTTCAACTAAGGATGTACATTTTCATTTATCCAGGCCTTTTCACTGAATAAAATCACAAAGTGCTTTTGAAAACTAAAGGGCAGTATAAAACCAAAACCCTACAACACAGACGGATTGAAGCATCCAACACGAACAGGACCCCCTATAAGTTAAAGTTAAAATCACCATTAGACTAAGATCAACTGCTATTTCTTTTCCTGTTATAAAAATAATAAACCTTTTACGGAATAGAAGATTCTTGTAATTTTTTTCTAATAATTTAAATGAATTATTTAATGCAAACATGCCAAATGATTATGTTGTTTGTGAATTAGATCTCTTGCAGATAACATTTTCTCTATGAATCTTAGGGATGAGCTGATTATTTATTATATTTATGACTACCTTTTCAAATAAGGCACTTTTTAAAAATTATTTGGCCTTTAAAAGTCCCCCTTTTTTGTTTAGACCTTTATTCGATTGAATTTTAGTTGTGATTGTAGACATAAAACCTGTTTGGTTTCACTTTCGGACTCAAACGCACTCACACACGGACAGACTCCCAGCATTTGCATTCCTCCGTCTCTCTCCATGTTCAAGAGTCACCAGCCGGCATGAGTTGAACTCTGGTTTTGATTAAGTTTTCGTAGGTAGAGCCTCGGGGCCCTTGTCTCTTACAGATAAGAAGCTGTAATCCTGAGACACGTGTGTGTGTGTGTGTGGGTGTGTGTGTGTGTGTGTGTGTGTGTGTGTGTGTGTGTGTGTTTTATTTTGCGCTTCTGGAGATCCTGTAAGCTGTTGGACTGAGGTACCACTTTGTAAGTCACATTTTTGTGTTTTTTTTTTTCTTCAAACTGAAGCCTCATTTAGGTTCCTGTCACCGTTCTGGCTTTTAAATGAGGTTCTGAATGGGTCCCTCTTTTTATTTTGCCGCTGATTGTCACGTTTCTAATAGCAAAACAAATCCGAATTTAGCACTTAGAGACAGACTGAGATTAAGATCAAAACATCTGATGACTAGATTATTAGATTCCTAAAGGAGCACTCTTGCTTTTAAGGCGGTCGTCTGATGTTTGACAGCATGCCAGTCTTAACAAAGGGGAAATGCTGAGTTCCCCTTAATAGATCTATATTCATTTTCAAATGAGTTGATTAGCCAGCACAATGTCATTGGATTCAGGGGCCCATTACACATTTATGATGGTAAATTACTGAACATTTACAATCCAAATGAAATTTCATGAGGAGGGGATATTGAAAAAATGAGGGGAGAGAAAGGGGAGACACTTTGCGTTCATCCCTGTAGCCTTGCCTCTCTGCATTTTCCCTGCTCTCCCTCCCACTCTGACTTTTCCTCCTTCACTCCCCTCGCGCTCCTTTCGCCACTCGTTCCCCGCTGGCTTCAATTCTCACATATCGCAGCAGTGCCCCCTGTGGTCTGAAGCGGTAACCGTGGGGTTTTAGCCTCACAGTTTTTTATAGGGGAATTGTTGTTTCTCGTGGTGCCCTACATAGGTGAAGTTGCGGTTTCTCCTCTGTCTTGAGCGTGCAAATCCTCACACGTCCTATAGATCCCCAAGCAAACACCTCTTCTCCCCGATCAGCTTCCTCCTGCCTTGTCAGCTTCAGCATCAATATTTTATTTTGTCAAATTTGCCACGACATGCATTAGTACAATTAGGGGCAAGTATTTTACCCGCCGATCCCGTCTTCTGCCATGGCCGAGCGAGTGGTAGAGGGAGGCCGGCGTGGCTCTGTCTCTCACTTGGCTCCCTCTCTTCCTCCCCAGCATGGCTGGTTCGTTCCTCGGCTCTCCACCTCTAAATAATTCATCATCCAATCAATCATTTTCTCTTTGTTTTGGGCCCCAGTGCCTGAGATGAAACGGGCCCGCTGCCAAAGCTGCTTTGCCTCATCTGAGGCCTGGAAAATATGATCTGCTGCTGAGATTACAACTCACACACACACAGACACACAACAAAACACACCTAGTGCCCATGTGTTGGTGCCACATCTTCACAGCTGGGAGTCATAGACGTTGAAACCCATACAACACGATTACCTAGATTCACAAAATATTTTTTAAAAAGTGTCATTTTATAATCAGTGAAGAAGTACATCTCTTTAAAAACAAACATCCTTTTATTCCCCAATCACTCACAGCAGCTATCTGTTTTAGCTGCTGTTTTCTTTGTGGTCAAGTACATCATTATTCCTATTTAGCAGCGTCAAATGCTGAGACTTTTTCCCAGTTTTAATGGTGTGGCGTTGCAAGGGAGCTCTGTAATAGAACACAGGCTGTGTGCGTCTGATCTCCCAGCTGGAACATTCGGGTTTGGTTAGCTTATCTAAAAAGGGGCCTGTCTCCGCCTTAAAGTCTGTGAGGAGGCCGCCTTAATAGGGGGAAATGTCTTGGACAAGTGATTTGAAGATGTTTTGCTTCATCCCTTTGGAGCGCTCTGCAGGTGATGCCGCGAATGTCTTCCCCCCGTTTGATGTTGAACAACACAGATCCGCTATTGAGTGATAGCTCCGCCAAATGCAGGGTAGGTAGGGGTGGGGGAGACTCCGCTTGCCGCTCCCCATTCCTCGAGCCACATCACAGAAACCTGACGTCTATTATGGTAAAGAAAAGACAAGCGTTTGAAAAATTTCAAGTGTGTGCTTCGGCAAAGTGTCACCGTGCATCTTTCTTTCTTTCTT
Organism: Adrianichthys oophorus; assembly: GCA_036245035.1. Taxonomy (NCBI): domain Eukaryota; kingdom Metazoa; phylum Chordata; class Actinopteri; order Beloniformes; family Adrianichthyidae; genus Adrianichthys; species Adrianichthys oophorus. The sequence continues at coordinate 1,386,503 of BSAI01000030.1, forward strand.
TTTGTTAACAAGGTGGTTTTAAGTGAAGCATGACTACATGAACTCTGTTGGATAACGCATGAAAGGACGCTGCTTGGCCATTGTGCTAATATTTTAGCCCCTTTTCAAAAGTCCCCCTTAAGTCTCTTGTGTCCATCTAACAAGTGGAGATTAAACCCACAGAGTATGAGATTCCAGCGATTGCATCAGCTCACTCACCATCAAACTTTCTTGTTCCCCTTTAAATAACAAGAGGATTTTGTCCAAATTCCACCCTTTGTTCCAAATGTAGCCTCCACATTTTTTTTTAAATCAATTGAATGCTTTTATTTTGGAGGAAACAAAGCATAAATAAAGTTCTTCGAATTAAAGAAAAAAAAAGGAAAGAAAAAAATTGTATCTGAAGTTTTAGAGGATAATTTTACATGAGTTCTCCTAAACGTGGGTTGGAAATCTGTCGTCTCCAAGTTTGGGTAAAGTCGGCAAAGGTTGTGACAAAGAATGAAAAAGTGGCACGAAGAAGGCAAATATAAGTTTAAGGTAAGTTCTTTAACACTGGAATTTTAGCTCCAGTGTCGACATTCTTTTGACTACTATAACTCAACTGTTGATGCAATTAGTGTAATAGAGAAAATCACTTTTTCTAATGTAAATTGTTATTTGTGCAAAGCTGACATAAAAGCCTGAGACACAATCAGGTGATTTACGTTTATCGCATAAACAGTGGAAGAATTATTGTAGGTCAAAGAGAGTGTGTTATTTAGTTGATGCAAGCAACATTTCTGGTGTTAAAGTCCCCCTCAGATCATTTAATGGTGTTCCCAGTGGTCTTTTGACTATGTTTATGCCATTTATAAACACAATTTTAAAACTTATATCATTTTCTGGGACATGCAGAGCAGCTGAATTCATTAGAAATTTGTCTGAGTGGTTGGTGGGACTGCTGGTGCGGCGCAAACAATGTGCTGCAATGTCACTAATGCTAGCTAACTAAGACGAAAATACTAAGACGGACGTGGATCTATTCGTCTACGAATGGACGAATAGAGTAGCCCAGCCCAGTGTATTTACTACGTCACAACTGCAAGCTTTTTCAAACAGCATTTTTTGTCTGCAATGATTTATAAAGTTTTTGAATAAATAAATTATTTAAAAAAGACTATTTTAAGCTTTTTTGTCTTTAAATATGTCCTCCATCATGAGAAAAATGCCACAAGAACATGTTAAAAACACTAAAAAACAATTTTCATTGCAAAGGGTCTGGAGGTTTAACCTTTCAACATTGGAGCTTTAGCTCTAGTGTTGACATTCTTTCGGTCATCGTAACTCAGTTCATGCAATCTATGTAAATCAGCTGAATCTGTCGCAGAAAAACTAGCTTTGCACTCTTTCGCACCACTTTACGTTGTTAACCGACACGTCGATAAGTTGATTCACAAAGCTACTTTTCTGTGTATCAGAATCAGCTGATATGTATTGACTGCGTAAACCGTCGAAGAGTTACGGTATGTCAAAGAGCTTTTGTTAATTAGTTGTCGCCAGTGTTAAAGGGTTACATTTTGGAAAAATCTTTAAAAAAGCAAGTTACAATTACTTTAGTACTTTAGTACTAACCTATTTGGATATGGTCATATGGCCCTCAATGTTGCCACGCTGGAACTTAAATGTAAGTTTTTCAGCAAATTCTGCAGGTTGTCTTGCAGCAGCATTTACAATTGGGAGGCAGCAGTCACATTTTGACACAGCCCGTAGTAACCGTGGAGGTTTTAAGAAAAAGTACAAATTTTATGGCGATCGGATCATTTTTCTCTAAAATTGACATTGGCCTGGGCCCATTTCGAGGGCGCGCGGTGGCATCACAGTGACAGGCAGGGATAATGCCATTGCAAAATCAGGAGACAGTTGGGCGACCACAGGTTGGTAGCAACCGGAATCGCCAGCCAGCAGCAGCAAAGACTGTGTGAATGTGAATGTGTGAATGTCTCTGGATGACAGCTGTCCATATCAAGTGCCGCCAGCTGCCCGATAGCCCGGGAATATATAAAAAGCCGGCCATTTTGCACGCCTGACAACCATTTTCAAAAAAAAAAAAAAAGCCAACGATTTTCAAAAAATTGTGCCACGGCATGAAATCTTGAAGATTCTGTCTATGCCTCCCCATTGCGCTGTGGCAGTTGTATTTGTAACCGTAGCGTTAATAATACATTTATTGATGTTTTCATTAGAAAATCTTCTGTGCTGACTCAAACAGAAAGCTCTGAAAGAAATTTTCTAAAGTATGACTGTAAAACTGGTATTTGTACCACTAAAAAAGAAAAATACAGATCTGTTCTGCTCCTTTAGTGCAAATATCACTTATTTCTGCGCATGTGAAACACAACAGCTTTGTGTAAATGTGCTGTGAGGGATCAAGTGTGTGCCTGGAGTCAGATAAACAGCGGAGGGTGATAAGGAGACATTAACTGTAACTGTCGTGGGCACTGTAAAAAGACAAACTGCTTTATTTATCAGTCTGGCAGAAACACATTATGGAGACAGACAGCGAGCTGCGGGAGTAAATAAAACACAAGCTGGTTAAAGTGGGGGAGGAATGAAAACAACCAAGAAAAGTGTGGAGTTTAAGGAGGAGATGAATGAGGAAAGAGGCAGAGTGGGATACGAGCAGAGGGAACCGGCAGCAAGTGTCAGGTGGGGAGTTGAAGGATCACCCAGGGCCTTGTAATCATGCCCCGTAGAGCCGCGCGTCAAACAGCTCCAGTGTGAATGAGCGATCACACCTACCTGCCCCCTGTTTGTTTCCCTTTCACTCTCCTTCTGCCTCCATCTCCCTCACACACTCACAGAATAACACCATGTGCACCGAGTGCAATATCTGCCCACTTCAAGAAATAAATTGGCCACCTACCAAAGACAGCCAGAGTCAGATTACCTCCAGTGAGAAGTCAGCTATCGTAATTATTGTTACAGAATGTGTCGAGAAACTGTTCAAATATGTCATTCCACAACATGCCCTCGGCTTCTGCGGCCTCCGGATTGGAAGATATTTATTAACAATTACCAATTAATTGGAGAAAATATTTGGTTCATACACGCCAGGGTAATTTAAGAAGGAAAATGTGATGAGTTCTTGGTTTTTATAGGGATATCATTAACCCTCTTGTAATTAACCTCGTTCAAAAATTAACCACGTTATTATCAAACCAAGCAAATAATTGAAGCAGTGGCTTAATTTATAATTTGACAATTTCCTACCACTTTCCTTTTTTTTCTCCCCTTCAGTCTTTCATGTCTTCCTTTATTTAAAGAAGAGGAAATTGAGAAAAACATTTAACTGCATCGACTTTAATGAACTTGTAGCATGGTGCAAAGGAGAGGCGGAATTTATCGCACAGGAACAGCAACCGCGACGCGTCCCATTAAACTCAACTTTGCCCCTCCTTCTGTCACTCTCCTCACATGCCTCTGTAAAGATTCAAAAGAGAACCTTTCTCTGAGACTCTCAAAGGAGCTAGCTGGGAATAACTTGGAGAGTTGGTCTAAGTGGAGCACAGATTGTCTCAAATACAGCCAAGCTAGAACTTTGAAGTTTGAGATGTCTAAAGGAATGATGGGAAACCGTAAGGAGATGAATGGATAGATGACAGACCATCAGTTGGACCAATTGTGGCCTTTTTCAGTTTGATGCAGGTGCTAAAACTTCCCATCTAAACTGTAGTTTTTCTAGAAAAAAATGATTTTGTTAATTTAGACCAGCTTCAAAAGGAAAATACCAATTGTTTGATATATCAAAACATCAAAGTTACAAATAATATTTTTCAGTTATATGAAGTGTTTCATAAAATGCGTATTGTACTGTAAGAACATTGATATAAACTGGATTTTTATCCTAATAGACTGATTTTTGCAAAATAAATGAATAAAACCCTTAAGATTTGTCTTAGACCTTTACGGTATTGTAAGAAAAGATAATAAACCTAAAAGTAGAAAATACTTTTGGCAAGTAAAGTGGCCCAAAATTTCATGCAAGTTAGACAATCACTGTAAAATGAAATTAGAAATAAAAAATATTGTTCATTTAAGAAATAAAATAAAGTTACTGGTAAATATGTATAATCTTTTTTTGAAAATTTAATTTATCCACTTTTATTAGACAGATGTTAACATTTTCAGACTTCTCTCTTGATTGAACTCTCAAATTTAAAACTTTTATTGAATAAGTTCAGTATTATAGAATGAATTTGAAGATTTATGTAGATGTGGCAAACTAAACCCATTCTGTACAGGAGACACAGCACGGAGGAGTTTGACAATGTCTACATCCAATCAAAACACAAAACACAGCAGTAAAGAGAGAAAAAAAATGATCCAAAACTGCTCTAAAAAATCAGCAAAACAGCAAGACCACAAAAGGGAAACTGCAATATAGCGAGGGAACATTGTCATGCTCTAACTGATCCCCAATGTGGAGAAAAAAATGGTGATAAAAACACCCCCAAAATAGTAAAGTGTAAATTAAAAAAACGACTTGAATTACTACTGTGGAAGTTCAACAAAGATATTGTCACTGAAGTATATCTACCGAATAAATGTTATTGAATTACAAACTGTCTGTTGACGCATTTCAATTTGTTGCAGTTGTAACAAAAATAAAAAAAAATACTTATTGTCAACTCAGCTTTACTTTTCAACAAATTCCCTTAGACATCCCTTTGACAGGTGTGAAGACTAAACTTTGGTGTGGACCAATCAAGCCAACTTCAAGGGGTCATGCTTCTCCAACAAGGGATTCTTGATGTGTTTCCACATCAGAGGGACTGCAAAGGGAACATCAGGTGGAACAACATAGAAGTTATTCTGCTTTGAGCTATTTTCAGTCAATTATCACAAAACAAACACCTACTGAACCCATGTGACATTTCCTCACAGTTTGTTCCACTCTCAAAAGTGAATAGTGAAAGCTAACCAGACCACATAGAGATGCAAGTTTTTCCCTATCAACTCATAGGCTGAACCCTAATTGTTTCCCTACCCCTACAGCTTCTCTCTATATTTTCATGTATCCCTGCAAGTGGAGAGATATGGAAAAATAGGGTCTTCTTATCTGGACATTACTACCACTTGATGATGTGATCAAAAGTCGCTGATCATCTGTTAGCTCTTAGCTGCCAGTGCTCGGAAAACACACAAGAACATCGGTTTTATAACTTTAAAAAATCACGCTAAAACAAAAACTCAATACTTACATTTAAGAGTAAACGTCTATGCATCAGAGCACACCCACGTGAAGAAATGTGTTTCTCCTCCGTGCCAAAAGCACGACGTCGATCACCCTATCAGCAGAGGGATAGCCAGCCTTAAATCACTACAGCTCCTCCTAAAATTAAAAAAAGAAAACTTACAGAAACCACTTCAGCTTCAAATTCCCCTATGATTGGAGCAATAAAAAGAGTCGGAGGGGTAGGGAAGCAATTTGGATTTGTCTAACTGAGTCTTTTTGACTATTAACTCTTCACACATTGCAAATGTCGCAGGCGACATCTAAATAACATGCTCTTTGACATCCTGTAACTCCTCGACTATTTACGCATAAACGTGAATTAGCTGATTCTGATGGGGAGAAGAAGGACTTTTGCACCAATATGCAACACTATACATTACTGATAATGGCGCATAGCTGCTTTTGTCTACAACAGAATTCGCTGACTAACATTGATTGTTGAAGCACTTTGTTACTGTAATGTGACACACAATGGCACACAGCTTTTTTTTGTCTGCTTTAGAATCCACTCAAATTACACTCATTGCGTAAACAGTTGAGTTACGGTAGTTGAAAGAATGCCAACACTGAAGCTAAAGTTTTTCATTGAAACTCCATTAAAAGGTTATGCCTTTTCGCTCAGCAATTGACTCATATTTATAACATATAAATGCAGCTTGAGTCCAAGTGTAGTTCAAATACTCGTATTTTTTTAAGCTGGACTGTCGTTGCTGTTGTATTGCAGAAATGACATGATCTCTAAACAGTTTTCGTGGATCTTTATAGTGTTTTTTTCACCACCAGTGTACAGTTGACCAGTTTCTGCTTGAGCTGTGCGACACCAAAGAGCCTCTGTTTCTCCATCAGGAGCAATGGCGCTCTGCCAAGTCATCACTGACCTCTATGCCTTGCTACTACGAGTCCCGAGGACAGACTTTAACTGCCATACAAAAACTCCACGGCTCACTGCTTATTCAATCACTCATGTGACAGTTAACAGCCCGCTGTGGCTAATGATTTTCCGTCATGTTCGGGCCGTGCTGCAGAACCACAGAATTAAATATCATCTGCCGATGGATGGATCAAGTCCCACATTGGGGGTTCGCTGTTCATCACCTCACCTGTTTTACTTCTGAACCAAAGTGAAGCCCGGACCCACCTCGTGTCGTCTATGAAGTGCCATTTTGTTATCATTTTGCCATCCGCCGGTAATTCTGCATGCCTCATAGCCCGTGGGAGATTCCTGTAGTTCTAAAGAAATGTAATCTTGAGTGCAAAAGTGACAAGCTACTTTGTCTTCTGACATTTATTGCTTTGGGAGAGAAAATGTGGAAAGTAATCATCTTGAGCTGGACAAATGAATAAAACTTTTTCTTGTCCAACAGTTCTTGTTTTTCTTTTAGTGTAATTTGCCTGTGAAAGTTTCATTTGAACTTGAACAACTCTCCCCCTTTTTTACCACTAGAAGCAGGGGATGTCAGCCATCTCTGGATGTACATGGGTGTTTTGAAGTTCCAGGCCACCGGTACTCTTGCACTGCAGGTATAGCTTGCCGCTTTTTGAGCTCAGCCCTGTTTTGTGTCTGAACATGCATCTCAGACTCACACGGACACCTTCCAGAGCGCGCTCCATCTGCACATCAACATTGTTTGCTGGACAGGCGTCTGTGGCCTGGAGTTGTGGAGGAGACTTTGGGGTATTTATTATTCAAAGGCCTTGTTCCCTATGCTGTTTTAGTAAAGAGAAGGGGATGCAGAGCTGACATAGTGTCACTGACAGTGAGGGCTTCAAACCTGCCGTTATTTGTTCCAGTCCTGAGAAGGCAGGAAAACGAGATTACACAGCTCCCTCTGTGTGTGTGTGCATTTTTTTGCCACAATGTGTGGGCTTTTTATGCTGTGTATTTTTTATACACCACCGTGCACTATGTGCCTTTGTGTGGGGAGTTGTGCAGTTCATGTTAGGGTTCTAACTATTAATTGACCTAATCAACTAATCAATTTCTATACCTACAATTCAACCAAATCAATCTATTTGAGGGAAGTTGTTAATCGAATCGATCTATACCATTGTTTCAAAATACAGGGTTAAAGTCATATGGGATATCTCATTTACAATGCATAGAAGACACGGAGGATGTTAAGAGATCAGGTTTATTTATTTTTCAGAACACCACAAAAACGTTGGTAATCACGTCTCCATGTCTGGATTTATGAGATCACTAAGTCTTCTTTTTCTTTTTTCTTTTTTACCTTCTATATTGCTGGAGCCAGCGTCTGAATGAGGACACTATCAGCAGTACTTCAGTCTCCCTGTAACCCAGTTTGATGACTTGCTGTCCTGCATTAGTCCAAGGAAGGAAAACATAAAAAAAGAATAATAATGTCTTGATTCATATAAGAAAAATATCACAAAGTTCTGGATAACGATCAGATTCTCCTCCATAGTTATTTTGGACACCGCTTCTTCTTCTTTGTTGCTGTCAGTAGCAAATACTGATACACACATCTAGAGCGCCTTCTCTTGGTTGTTAGCTCCAGACAACTGCTAAAGGGCAACGGGTTGTTAGTGGGAATAATAATGAAAATATGAGCCTATTTAAGTCTTTAAAAATCACAAAAAAGTCACTCTTGAGTATAAGTAGCGCCCCTGCCCAAACTCTGCAAAAAACTGCAACTTTTACTCTGAATTGTATCAGTATTGGAAAACACCATTTGAATTGGGCAGGGTAGGTTTATTTTACTATAATGTAAGCGACAAAGTGCATCACAGTGAACAACCAAGACTTCATTACAATCCAATGTGTGGAAACACTGAATTTCACAAAGACGTGTGACCATACAGTGTGGTAGAATGCTCTAATAGAGCTCCGTGTCTATTATTTTAATGTTGAAAAACAACAGTGAGCTGAACTTTATGAAACTACAATGTGAATGAATTTGTCATTCATTCTTGTTTACTTGTTTGTTTGTACGCATATTTAATTTACACTTCATTATTTTGTAAGAAATACAAGGAATCTGGAAAACTTCACCTGCACTGTTCAGTACAAGGTATGTATCTCTAGTCGTGTTTCCATTATCTCTGAAATTGCGCAAATTGGATTTGTAATATTAAATTTGCTTCATGGAAACACCATAATTTCGAAAAAACTTGCATATATTGAAAAAAGTTTTTGCGCTTGGAGGAGGTGGTTTTTGGGGCGTACCGAAATGGACATATTTCGCAAAACTGCAATGGAAACATTTTGTCCGAATTAAATGCGCTTCTTGGGTGGAACTAGCTGCGCTAAGTCCCCCCACTGCGGGCGTCAGAGAGGTCCCGCAGCGTCTCAGCTCATTAAAAGTTGCGTGTCAAACGGAATTGTTGGAGCCACTGCTCCTCTGTAAAATCACCAACAAAGATTTCATCAAAATTGCCGCTCCCACCCGGTAGGAGTGGTTACGCTTGCAGCTCCATGGCCTGCGCAGACGTGTCCTTCGACAGATGATGATGATGATGAGAGCTAGAGCTGTGACAGAAATCTGAATGTATCTTATGTTGTCAAACAGAAAAAACTGGTCCAACTGCTTACTTTTTGGAATGGTTATTTTTTAATACCACTGAACAGGCTTTGCTCGTGTGTCTGCTTATATTTAGCATAGCTACGCTGCACGCGATCTCCAGAAGCGGTGACGTCACCCAAATGCTCCCTTTTTGTGAATCTACTTAAAACAATGCTAGTTCTGATCCATCCCCATGGTTTTGACCTATCACATGATTTGCTTTGTGTTTATTCGTATAATTGTGATTTAATGGAAACATTGTAATTGCGAAATTGTGTTTTTTCGTCATTTTTAGAATGTCGATAAAGTTTTGCGCATCTGTGTAATGGAAATGCAGCTACTGAGTCACACTGTTAGATTTTGTGGCTAAAGATGACTTGAATCGATCTTAAGTCAGTGAATCAGATTAAATCAAATTGTTAAAAATGAACCAACATTAACTATAAATCGGATCGCTAACCACAAATTATTATATAAATCGAATTGTTGTTGAAATAAATTGTTACATGGCTAGTTCATGTACCGGTAGTTTGGGACGCTGATTGCTTAGTGTGAAGTCTTCACTCAGCGTTCATGTCTTGGTATGTTTTAGGCTTTATCAGGTGAAAAAAAAACTTTTCATTGAACCAGACAGAAAATTTACACCCCAAGGAAAAAAAAATCCTTTCCATTGATCCTCTCAATTCATACATGGTATTCCATCTTTATTTACCCAAAACACTGCATTTAATCAATGAAATATAATAAATCTCTTTTGCTGCTCACACACAAGTCACTCTCTCTTTACACCCCCCCCCCCCCATAACAAACAGTCATAATGAAGAGAACCAAATGTCTACAGCCCTCAGTTCTTCCCATATTCCCACCAGGGAACCTCAACTTTGCACACTTTACATGCAATATTCATGCCATGTCTGAGAAGGAGGACTCGTGGTCTGGTCATCTGAAAAGCCCTGGCAATCCCTGATTGTCTCTTGTCCTCATGAAAGAGAATAAATCCGTAACATGCGCCAAGACTGTTCAAAAACAGCCTTTTTTGATGAGTGACACTTCCTGTACTCCAGATACTTTTTATGTCTCGAACTCATTAATAAAGCAGCACCCCAGAGAGCGAGACACGAGTCAACCAAGAGTGTGTGCAAGAAGGAAGACTACGTGTGTGTGTGTGTAAACTTTTCCTGTTTGAATTGTCAGGTGTGATTTGGGGGCTCTGATCTTCACACAACAAGGTTCAATCACGCCGGTTGTAGTGCTATTTATCGTTTCCCTCTCTGACAATCTACCCGCGCACTGGTTAGATTGTCATAGCAAAGTGGAAGGCTTATTTTTTTTTTTTTGTCAAACACTGAATATTAAAAGAGTCAAAATTAAGGAGCAGAATTCCCAGCAGTAAGGTGTGCTAGCCTCAAAAGAACAAGGAGGAGAGAGAATTATAAATTACAGCAGACGTTCTATTAGAAAAAATCATATCATATCCAAAACTGTCATCTTGAGCTCACCACATCTGTTAGCATCTTCTTCTGGATTTTTTTTTTTGTTTTTTTGTCATACATTAAAACAGTTTACCCCATCAAAACTATTGTAGATCAGTTCCAAATCTGGCAGCAGGTACATTTATTTAACATCTGTTTTGCTGCTTTGCTGAAAAAAATAAATAAAGGGTTTAAACAAATATCTTGTCTCCAAGTGGGGGGTGACATCTCCCACGAAATATCCACTGGCCCACTTCAGTGACACCCCAGGAAATGCCCCACCTCTTTGAACGATCAGCTTCTCCTAAAAATGAAATAAAATAATGATTTGTTATATAACTTAAGTATTATTTTTTTATCAATTGAATTTTGGAAAGCCCTTGAATGAACTGGCAACTCATTCAGCAATAGATGGGATAGGCTCAAGCAACCCTGTGACCCTAAAAGAGATTAAGTGGGTTTAGAAATCAATAGACCCCAACAGACATGATATTAAATTGGAATTGAACCTGGGAATAGCTAACCCTTTAACACCAGAGCTTTAACTCTAGTGTTAAGATTCTTTTGGCTATTCTAACTCTTCAACTGTTTACGCATTTATATCTTGTGTGTGTTGTCCTACCATAAACTTCCCTTGAGATAAACAAAGTGTATATCTACCTGTCTATCTGTCTATCCGTTCCATTATGTAATACTTCAGCTGACACGTTGATTGTGTGAACAGTCGAAGAGTTACCGCAGGTCAAAGAGCGTGTAATACTTAAGTGGTGGTGGTGATATGACCGTTGTTAAAGGGTTATTTTATTCTATTCTGCCTCCCTGTAATTTTATACAAGTGGCTGTTTTTTCGAAATAACACCAATTTGTGCCTTTAGGGGGCAAAAGCAGCAAAAATGTGTTAAGTTGGTTTAAAAGTTATAGCACTGGACAAAACTGAGCTTTTGAGCATCAAGGTAGGTATAAGTAAGTTTAGAAGGAAAATTTTTTTGTCATTGAATTAGCCGTTGTTTGACCGACTGCGATTTTACCTGAAGTCTTTGTTACAAAAATCTTTGCATACGTTTTGAGCCAAGAACTTTTATTTTGACTGGTTCTTGGATTTTTCTTCGCCCAAAAAGTCACAGTAACAGAATAAATGAGTTTTTAATGGAAAAAAATACTTTAGGGGGTGGTTAAAATTATAATTGTTGTGCAACCCTTTGTTACCGGAGCTGTCTCCGGTGACAGGAATATGATACACATTTTTTTATCGACCAGATCTCTAACCGTTTATGCAAGTAATGATGTAATTCCAGTGTACATGCAAAGCTGATTTTCTCCAAGTTAAAATCCACTGGAATTAGGTTAGTTGTGTAAATGGTCAAATATTTATAGGTATTCAAAAAACGTCAACACTGGAGCAAAAACTCTGGCGTAACAAGGCTAAGGAATCATTCATTCATTCATTTTCCAATCCGTTTTATCCCTTTCGGGGTCACCGGAGCCTAACCCGGCTACTCATGGGCGAAGGCAGGGGACACCCCTGGACTGGTCACCAGTCTGTCGCAGGGGCCACAATCACACACCCATGCACACTCACATTCACACCTAGGGACAATTTAGATTAACCAATTAACCTGTGAAGCATGTTTTTGGACGGTGGGAGGAAGCCGGAGTACCCGGAGAAAACCCACGCATGCACGGGGAGAACATGCAAACTCCACACAGAAAGGTCCTCCAGCCAGGACTTGAACCGGGAACCTTCTTGCTGTGAGGCAGGAGCGCTAACCACTGCGCCACCGTGCAGCCCTGGGCTAAGGAATACTTTAGTAAATTTTTGTTATGAGCTTTATTCCACTAAGGTGTTGAAACAGCTCAGATAAATCAAGATGTGTTCATATTTGTTTAAAAAAGGAGTTTTTGTGAAATTATTTCAAAGTTTGTACTTGAGGTCAGTTGGATCCTGGGCAAAATTCCTAATGACACCTCCTCCACTCCCCTAAAAAAAGTTACTAAAGGCTGCACTGCTTTTGTGGGGAGGATGAGGCTACCATTTACTTCTATTTTAACACAACAAGCAGGTTTTAATGGATGCAATGAGTGCATGTTTGAAAGTTCTGCAGCACCAGCTCATCTCGGTGAAGCAAGAGTCCATGAAGCCTTAAGGTGCAGGACATCTCCTAAGAGAGCGTCTCCCGATGGACGATTCCATGCATTACATGAACACAAACACATGCCCACGGAGCAGTTCAGAAACTTAAGGCTTTTAGCCGGCATATTAAATGTGTCAACTCATAAAGTAAAATGCTGTAAATGTTTTCAATATTCATGTTTTCCTATTTGTCAACCAGCATTTCATAACAAATTCATGAAAAAAGCCTCTCAAACAGCAGACTGGGAGAGGGCTTTGTGGAGCGCATGCATTTTTGAAGAGACATCCATTTAGAGTTCACCATCGGAGATTTGCATCACAAGCCTTTGAAAAATAAAGATAAATATTTTGTATCATGCATTTTTCAGCACCACACCAATAAAACATAATTCGTAAGATCAGAGTTATGCTGGGAGTAATCACTTGTTTTGTCTGTTAGCATCGCTAATGGACTTTTATGCCACTTTGTTTAGTGAATAATTAACACTTATGCACTATGTACAATCAGAGGATTGTATTATTGATCACAAGGGCTGTTTGTAATATCTTCGGCAACAGTCTGTTGTGAATAAATAACAGGCGGCAGCACAGTTAAAGTGCGTCTTTAAAGGCTCTGCCCTTCCACGAACGGGAATGTTTATATACAAAATGTCTTTCTGTTTATATCCTCATAAAATATCTTGGTTTTATTAATAAAAACTTTGTGTCAAGACTAAACGTATTAGTGAAAAAATGATATATTCAGTTGTTTTCCCATTTTTTCATATGTTGTGTTCAAGTTGCTCAGGATCTTTAGATTCTGTCTTTGCCATTCATGTTGTGTTTACATCAGTTTTTAAATCACATTAAGATTCTAGCCCCTGCGACAGACTGGCGACCAGTCCAGGGGTGTACCCTGCCTTCGCCCATGAGTAGCCGGGTTAGGCTCCGGCAACCCCGTGACCCCGAAAGGGATAAAGCGGTTTGGAGAATGAATGAATGAATGAAGATTCTATTAGTTTTTTCTCTGCTTTTCTTGTACGGGTCCTCATCTGGTCTGTCTTTTTGGGGTATCTGTGGCCTGTACATTCGAGAGGGGGGGTATTGAGTAAATATGATGTCTTAAGTTTTTACATTAGTCGTGTATTTTTGACTTTTTTTTTTCACTTAGCACGCATGTTTTATTTGTTCTGTTTGTTATGGATGTCCCGGTCCAATCACTGGATTGGATGTTGGGCCCAATCATGTAGTTATGGGCTTGATCTGAATCTGACGTTTTATCCCAATCCGGAGTTGGATATTTAATTTCTATACTCGACTAGAAATCTGCATGTCTTGAACGTATCACAATATTTTATTGCTGTAAAGTGCAGCAGAAGAGGGTACTAGTTTGAGTAGGAGGCGCACAATAAAAGTTTAGTAAAGTTTGTGAGATATTTGCAGATTTGGACTCCGGCTTGAATAACTCTTTTAATAAATATTTTAAACTGCCATAAATTAACTCTTTTGGTTTGTCTTAATGCAAAAAATGACCTTCCATGGCATTTCAAAAGTAAAAAAAAAAGATTGTTACAGTTGTTCCTTGTTTATCTTAAGAGTTACGTTCTAAACATAACTTGCAATAACTGAAATCCTCAAAGTAAGATTATAGATAATTCAAAACAGTAAAATCCCTCACTACACACTTTATGCACCTTTCTCAGACAGACATGAACATTTTTACACGTTTCTCTCTCATTTGAAGCTCTCAAAGTTCAAACCTTAGTAGAAAAATATGTCCAGAGTAATCAAATGAAGACAAAGATCTGATCGTGATCAAAGGTTTATGTAAATGCTGCAAACTGAACGCATTCTGTACAGGAAACAAGAGGAACTTTATTGAAAAAGTGAACAGCTGATCAGGAAACAGAACACAATGCACTGGAAAAAAGAGAAAAAAAAACAATGAAAGGTGAACCGAAATATAGTGAGGGACCATTGTGTTTGAGTTGCAGGTTGCATGTCTGAAATGTTTTTGGTTTCTCAAAGTCAGTCAGTTGTTTCTCATTTAGGTTACAGTAGGTTTAACATACTTGTCCTTTACAGTCTTTAAACTATTCTGTATTTTTTCTTTTTTTTTTTTTTAAATAATTCTGCCTCAAACAAAGGACTTGAAGCAATTCATTCAGTTATGGAAAGAACAATGAACACAGTGATTCAATAAAATGTACTTTTTAACATTATTTAACATTGATAGTAACCGAAATTCCAACTGTAGCCAACGAACAAAGACATCACCTTGCAGACAGTTGTCTCACAGTTTTTTTTTTCCATCCTCTCCTGTAACCACCTGTATCTCATTCCCAACATTCCTCTGGTCTTTATGGGGAAAAGAGCTCACAGCAAGCCTGTCACCTCACAGTGTGAAGTGCAATTTTATTCCCAGTAAAAGCCCGCTCACATGCATCTACCAGGCACAGGTACTGCAATGCACAAAACAGCCTTCTTGTGAACCAGAATAGCTGCACAGCCGGATGGTTGGAGGTCAGCTAGGTTCGGCAGTGGGGAGAAGAAAAGTAGGTGCTGCTTCACGGGTTCAACTGTGCCACTTACCAAACCAGAATTTACATGTGGAATATCTCTCAGAGACCCTCTGAGCCCAAAGGGTATACAAATTGTCAATTAATGAAATACTTAAGCATCTGAGAGAAAATAGGCCCCGCATGGAATAGGCTTGCAAACCTCACAGCAGGGAATCACAATTAATAGCATTTTCAGATGAAGCAAGAAAGGGGGGGCCTTAATTCTCTTCAACGCACCACTGGAACCTATAGATTCCTGCCGTTGCATTGGTAACAGAACTCTTAAAGGAAGCAAAACACTTGCTCTTTTCACCTAAAATTCTAATGTCAAAGTATTTTTCAAGACGGTGACAGGTCAATGGTTAATAAACCTACAGTGATGTTGAATGCTCTTCCACTGAGATATGAGCCAAACCAATCTAAAACAGACCCAGACAGACCATAATCACCTTGAAGACGTGTTTTCATAATGTTGTAATCAACAGTATCAAATGCAGATTTGAGGTCCAGAAGCACCAAGACAGAGAACTGGCCAGAATCTGTTTCATTAGAGACCTTTAAAAGAGCTGTTTCTGTGGAATGGTTCTTCTTAAAACCTGACTGGGAAATATCTGAGATGTTATGTTGTTCCAAATACAAATTTTGTTGCTCCACAACTACCTTCTCCTATATTTTAGAGACAAAGGGAAGCTTTGAGATGGGTTTGTAATGTTTTGGATCAGAGTGATCAAGGTCAGGCTTTTTTTAAGATGGGAGTGATAAGGGCATGCTTTAAAGAAGAGGGCACAGATCCTGACTTCAATGAGAGGTTAATGAGTTTGACCATCGTCAGACCAATACTTTAAAATACTTTTAGAAAAACAGGAGTGGGAATTACATCAAGAGGGCAAGAAGAGGGTTTGATTTTCTTTAGTAGAGAATAAACTTCCTCCAGTTACTGGAGAGAAGCTAGACCATGATGGTGAATACTGAGAGCCTAGGGAGGCTGGAACACTGACTAAAGGAGGGATGTTTGCTTCAACATCCAAGACGTCTGTCAAAAAACCCTGAAGAAATGCGGTCCCATTAAGAAATTGAATGGTAGAGGGAGAAACAAGTGTATTCAGTGTGTTCAAAATAAAGGGCAGTTGTGACTAAAGCTTTGCTCTCCATGCCTTACATATAATGTTATTGACCATAAAAATCCTTGAATTTTCCGTCAAGTTCCATACTTTGTGATAGTTTCCAAACAAACAACAAAATTCCAAACAAAATTTGGGGAATTGTTTTGTAGGATAAAGAACCCAACTTCAATCTAGAGAATCAAAGGTAAACTGCTTTTTTTTTTTAACATTTTTAAGCCTGATTTAGTCGGTACTATCTATGAACAAAAAAAAAAAAAAAAACTATTAGGATCTAATAATTTCAGTATATCGAAAAAAAAATGTTACCATACATCTGTTTTTTACAACAACATTGCTGAAATATAACAAGAAGATAAATGTCTCAGGGCGTATATGTAGATGGATCCCAGCTGGTTTTGGAAGCTCCAGCTCCTAATGAGAGTGAGAGGGAAGACTATTGATTAGTCCTGTCGCCGGAGAAGAACATAAAAGTACACATTCAATAAGGGACTTCATACCCCGTTTGGCTAGTGTAAAGGTTAAGTCCTGGAGAATATCGCACAGATCAATAATAGTCTGTAACTTCACGCATGGTCCACTATAACCGAAGTCACATAAGAAATGCCACAGTAGGCTTTTGGGACTCACTGCCTATTTAACAGATTTATTTCAAACAAACACACTTTGCATGCAACAAACAGAGGACCTGGAGGAATGACAAAGTCACTTCAAGTTATTAAGATTTAATAAGCTGCGTAAATAACCGTGGCGTATTATCCCCGCATGATAAATAAACTTAATTTTTCTATTCTAATGAAAAGCGAGAGGCTCCTTAAGCAAGACAAATGAAGAGTTTGCAGCACCGAGTAACAACATTAGCTGGCTAATTAAACAACAATAGAGGATGCCACTGACTCTCACTCTAATTATGCATTGTGGTTTAATGCAAAAAGGGTAACGGCCCAGAAGGAATACAACCTTAGAGGGATGGCTGTGCCAGCCAGCCACAAACACTTCCACCTTTCTGACTGCTTTGTTATCAGAACTTCTTTTCTGTGGCTGCATCGTCTTCTCCTGATGGTAACTCCATCCACCTCACAGATGGATGAACACAGAAATGAAAGGAAGCTGCAGGATTGGTGATGGTTCGTAGTTCTGGTTTCATAGAAGAATTAGCCAAGACAAATGCACAGTTTTTAAATTTGTAATTATTGTTGTTTTTAGGAAATTCAAGCTGTTCCTGTATCAGTTTTACAAAAAGGTCTATGAAAGAACTTGAGAAGCGCATTTTTCGGACTTTAAGGATTGCAAGTTGCAGCAGAAAAAATATACAAATAAAGAAGAAAATAAATCATATATAAGTTGTACTGAAGTGTAAGTCACACTTCTGAGAGAAATTATTTAACAAAATACGGAACCAAGAATTGACATTTCATCTTAAAAGGCAAATCATAATAATAATAGATAAAAATAATACACTGAATATATGCATGCTTCACCAGCGTGACCATATTCAGCTTGTTCATTGTCACTTTGGAACAACTCCACCAAGTCCAGCGTAATGCTACGTTCACAATGGACACGTGACGCATGTTCTCAAACCCGCATTCCACTCCTGGTGTTCACCCTGGACAGCTACCACCTGATGCTGGTGCATGTCCTCCACCTACAGTTGGAAGAAGCTTGGTGCGAAATACCGAAGCAGTACAAATCCCATGAATCTTGCCCCAGGCTATGTCTTTCACAGCTCTATTCTGATATATGACAGGCATACGACCAGGCATGAATTATTATTTTTCTACTCCATGATCAATTTTCTAGGGGTTGGCACTTTTGTGAATTAAAAGGGAGTCCCTGATTGGTCAAAGTTTGACCTGGTTTCACTGTTAACATATTTACTGGCCTTGCGTTTTCAACGTAGAACCTAAAATTGGCCGTAGAATCTTGAGTAGCCACACATGAACGCGAGAATTTTGAACGTGGAAATCCGAAACACACACATATATGCACGTTAACATAGACTTTTCAATTAAAGCGGTCGCTTGAACCCGCACTGCCCAGGGCGATCTGAAGCTACGCTCTTCTCCTTCTGTGTTGCTGTCAGTAGCAAATACTGATACAAACACCTGCAGTGCCCTCTAGTGGTTGTTGCCCTTTTTTCTTTAAATAACACATATTAAGTCGCACCTGAGTATAAGTCACACCCCCACCAAACTATGCAAAAAAAAAAAAAAAAAAAAGTGACTTATACTCTGAAAAATATGGTAGTAAATACAATGCAGGTAACTAGCATTCATTACTTTTTTGTCCAATTCCAGTGACTTTGTTAAAGTAAACTAATTGAATGCTGTGTTTGACAGTTTATCTCACTCATAAGTTAAACTGCAATTCATGTTTTTAAAAAATAATTTTAAACAAAAAAAAAATGTCATTAAAAATTGTATTCATTATTTGAAAAATTCACTGTCTTATATTGACGATTTACCATTGACCATTTTAATTAGACTTACAAAAAAAGCAAAATTATTGACATTTATATTACCCTTTTATTGCTTTCTAGTTTCTTTTTTGACAATTTAATCTGAAATCCTACCAGGCAATATTAAAAGGGGCATTTTTCAAGTGACAATTTTTTATGCAACATATATACATGCATTTTTTTTCATTAAGAATTAGAAGTTTGCCTAAAAAGTGACAATTTAATCATTCATGTTTTACTGGCTTTCAAAATAAAAATTGAAGGTTCAGCTAAAAAACTAATAAATCCTGCCTGTGGGAGACAGGATTTAACAGACTCCAAAGACTTTAAAATACCTATAAAAAAATCTAACCTAAAGACCTAAAACCTGAAAAAAACCTATAGTCAGTAGTTGAGTGGAGTGAGGTGTAAAGTGGAACTTTTAATTTGATTATTTTTTATTGTTTGACTAATTTTTTCACAACAAAAATAAACCGTGCTGCAACACTCAAATTGCCTCAAATTGCGCCGCTGTCTGACTGAAGCGTTTCGCCCGACGGTCAAATCGTTGCCGCATGATCTCGAGTCTTGTCTGCACATTGACTTAACATTGAAACTGTAAGCCTCTAACTTTCAAATCCCGTTCATTGTGAATGCAGCTTTATAATGGGGCCAACCTATAACTGCCATGAGCAATGTGGGCTTCAGTGTATTGCTGAAGGACACGTTGACACAAGGGCGAGCAAGGGGGGAATTGAACCTACAATCCTCCTATCAAAGGTTGAATGCAATACCTCGGCACCACAGCTGCCACTGAAAGGTAAAGGCTGTATCGAAGAAGGAACCAGGAACAGAAGATCTGCAAAACAAACGCGATGACTGAAAACGTTTAATTATTAAACCTCGGTTCATTGGATAAACTTGTAATTATTCATTCATCAGGAAAAACAACAAAAGTTACACTTTTTTGCTTTCATATTGTCTTACATAGTTGTACGGAAGTTGTTTGGAGTCAGAATATTACCCTTGAGCACATGGCGATGTCCACACTAGCTGTTCGTGGTGGCCTTGCCCTGATGATAAAGACAAAAGACATCAACTTTCACATTGCTAATCTCTATTTCCCGCTATGTAGGCAAGATGTTTCCAGATAAGCGCCATTAATCATTCCCCTGCATCTGTTCCTTCTCGTAGATTTTTCACCTGGAAAGTCTTTGCAGTAGGAAAATAACGCTTCTCCTCGCAATTGCCTGACACATTATCTCATTAAAATGTACAAAGAAAACTCCTTCTCTTTATCTCTGATAATCTAATTAGCATCAGCCAGATGGTTTAATAAGGGATACCGGCACCGTTTAGCCTCCCAAACGGCCCGCTGGAGGAGAACAGTGAAGGAGGCTCCTCTTCACTCTCCTCTTCACTCTGAATAGCTCTCCAGGGTTCACATTATTGCTTCCTCTGCCTGAGGCGAACCACTCCAACTCAGGAGTTTAGGGAGGATGAATGCATCCAGGAGAAAGACGTGCTCAAAGTGAATCAAATAGGTGGAGATGTTGGATACAGCTGGGAATGTTTTAAGCCAAATAACGGCAGATCACTTACTTCACCTTTAGCACCCCCAAGGAGCGAAGTTACATTTCTGATTAGGCCGTAAATCTTCTGGAGATACACCGCTACATTCAATGGCTTTAATTGTAGCTGAGGTAACATTTTTACCGCTGAAACTATCTTCTGTGGCTACTTCATGTGGATTTTGCTTCATAAAGTAGGGATGTAAAGGATACAGATAAGTATCAAAAAATGTATCTAGTACTGAGAGTAACAGCAGTATTGGTTTAACCCCGTAACGCCAAAAGTCGCTGGCAATACCTAAATAGCACACCCTCTTTAATGTACTATTACTCTTTGACCTTTAAGCCAATTTTGAGTTGGAGGAAAGCAGTTTTACTTTACTTTACATTAGCAAACGTAAAGTAACTACTTAACATTGGCAACCATAAAGAGTTGCATAACGACGCGAAACTGATTTTCTCAGCGACAGAATCAGCTGATTGATGCTGATTGCCTAAATCTTTTACTACTGTAAAGTGTTGCATGTCAGCGCAAAAGGTGCTTTTTTGTGCTTCAGATTCCGCTGGTCTTAATTGTGTAAATGAATAGTCAAAAGAACATGGACACAGGAGCTAAAAAGGTAAAAAGGTTAAACCACGTATTTGATCAAGATAATGTTGGTAAAAGGCAGAAAAATGATTGGGAATTAAATAATCGCTTTCTGCCAAACTTTGTTAGTTTCTCTTTGTGATAGTTTCATCTACCTACAAGAACTACAGACAGACATTGAAATTCACTCAGTCAGGGGGCTGTGCTACTCCTGGGTGGGTGGGTGCACTCTCAACTTTATATACCCAAACATTTTTGCCGATTCCCTGTCAACTTTAACATTACAGATCACATGTACGCTCACAATTGTTTGAGTTGAGTTGTCTTTACTTTTGGATGATTGGGCAGTGTTAGTTTGCTTTTGCGTTTTTGCTTACCCTTTAAGTTCTTCCTTTTGTTCAAGGACTTGAACTCTGGTTTTGGTCAGCTTTAGAGCGCCTAACTCCAAATTGCCAACAAGCGTAATAGAAGCTGCATGGCCTATGGAAGGACATAGAAGAAGTACTTGTGATGTTGAAGCTGGCTCCTCGTGCAATGTGGGTTTTTCTAAATGTTATTGCTACCCTTTTTTGTTTTTCTAACCCATTTGTCTGTGTTACATTCTTTAAGTTTCTGGATATTGCGTTATTTTTTTTTTTCTTAATACTTGTATTTTATGTTTTTTTTTCCTTTTTCCTTTGGTTCTCAACCACATTGAGAGATGTGTGTTGTGTGCACTAAACATATGATATTTTTTCACAGGACTGCAAACAGTACTTGAACAAATTAATATGAAACACTAATTAACCACAAAGAACAAAACAATCTAAAAGACCCAAAATGTCAGGTTTTCATGTGTGAAGCTGTTACATCAAAGACATTCTGTTTTGTCTTTTTTAAAATAAAAGCTGCTATGTAAAAGACATTTTCATTTATAGTTTTAAAAGGCAAATGAATTATAAATATCTAGATTGTATTCATTTACAGGAATTGGACTGTATCGTATCTCTGCAACTTAGGACCATATTGTAGAGATGCCACAATTCTTAGTTCAAAACTGTACCGTATGTTACATCACCAAACAGAAACGTTTGAAAAATGTGTTTTTCTTGCATCCCTACTGCATACCAGCATGTTTACATTAGAAGTGTCATTCGTGTTGTGCTAAATTTAAGAAGTATTTAGTACCTGTTGTTGTATTACATTACAACAGGTTTCATATCAACTGAAAGGTTTTTTTGTCATTGCGACATGTTTATGAAGATGAATCATTGCATCACTACCATATATTGAGATGCAAATCGAATCAAGCAAGACAGAAAGCTACACACCAGTACATGAAACAAAAAACAAAAGGACTACAAGAGCAAACAGTTTAGCATAAATTCTGTCTACCACCCTGGAGTAGATGGAGCTCCGTGGGCCTCCAACTTCAAGCCGTTAGGCCTGACAGGGCACCAGTTCAAATAAAGTCAGGTTTCATATAATTAAGGAGGGGGAAAAAAGTTCTATGTCCAGATTACATTAGAGGGAGTCTTAGCCATCCGCTCCATCCAGTTCTGACACTTCTCTCCCTGTAATGAGCGGATGCTGCCGCTGCCGAGACATGAATGCTCAAGTGGAGTCCGGCCGACAAGACAGCCTCAGCCAGGCCCGTGCTTTGGCAATCTAGGCAAATACGTCGTGCAGAAAGAAGGCCGGCGAGCCAGACAGTGGAGCCAGCCGCCGCAGCCCTCTGAGCCAGCAGTTAGAGAGACATGCTCAATTAACTCTCCAACTTCAGCAGGGCTTTTTCTGCTGGCCAGTGGAGAGGAACAATAATGACTGGATTTAGAATAAAAAGATGTGCACATCTACAAAGAAAGGGGTGTGAGCAGGGGGTGGGCAAGGGGAGGATGAGATAAGGGGCTCCCATTTAGATTGACGCCTGAAAATTGTGGAAGGTCAGCGCGGTCTGTGAAGCGTCACCCCAGCAACTGCTGTGGCAAAAAGAAAAAAATCCTGCCATGTCTGATCACTGGGTGAGAGGCTTCATTGCTCAGCCCCCCCGCCCCGCCCTGCCCCCACCCCACCCCATTGTCCCCATCCTCTTCTTTATCTCTTCTTAAGGCTTTGTAAGAAGCTTGCAACACATAGTTTCAGGGGATACATTTTCTTTCAGGAGACAAAATGATGACATTTCCTGTGTAGAAAAGTCAGTTTGAATCTTTCTGCGCATCGGCTCCAAGTCAAACTTTGAACTTTGATCGTTTTAACAGAAACCCATGAGCCTTTGTTGTGTTTTTTACCCCAACAAGACAATCATGTTGCAAAAAAATGTTAATTACTTGAATTCCCAGGTGATTTTGGTCCAAAGACGTTAACTCCACCAACACAATTGTTCTTTTACCCAATCGAAAATGTTACATCTCTCATTTGAAACTGTTGAGCACGAGTGGCCCTCAGTTTAGACGTCCAAACAAGCATTTCTGCCTAATCTACGCATTGGCAAACGAGGACTGCCACCTGCTAATTGCACTTTGTCACAAATTGAAACAATATCTAATTGTCATTGTAATTGGTGAGATTAATTAGGCTTGTGCGCAGTTGTGCGTTCCTAAACAAGAACGTCGCACAAATAACGCCAGAAAGAGGCAAACAGATGGGAATACTCAAAGCTCCGGTGTTAGTTAAGCAGAGGCTGACTCTAGCAAATATGCAAATGGATTTCTTTGAGCTGCAGAAAAAGTCCTGATTCTGTTTCCCCTTTTTCATTTCAATTTATGGTAGCGGTAGTGGTTCTTGTCTTGGCTGTAAACCAGTAGGCGCAGACCGCAGCTACCTTTCACAAAAACGTTTGTCCAACGCAGTATTGAGGGATTTGTTTTAAGCTGCATACACGCTGGGCATTTAGCGTAGCGAGCTTTTTGTCCTTTTTCCTTTTCTATTGTTTACGAACGCATGTTCTTCATCTAAAGTTGGAAGAGGCTTGGTGCGAGTGGCATAATTCTTGCGTTTTGTCCACAAAATAGAAAACGCTTTGGTTGATTACTAACGTCCTTACAAGGGTGGAAATAGATTGCCATCATGTCAGGAGAGTATCATTACAATAAAATCGAATGCAGACATCGTCAGGCTTTTGTGCTCTTTGGGTTTACCAGATTAACCAGCTACGCTTTGAGTTTGGTGAGTTTCACCGCATCAAAACCAAAATCTGAGTCAGTTATTGGTCAAAGTTGGTCCTGGTTTAGGTGGCAACATGTGTTCAGTGGCCACGAGTTTTGTACAGTACGTACAACCCAAACCGGTCGTAAAAATGTACATAGCTATGTGAGAAATTTCAACAGTGAAGCCCAAAACACACATTTACGTGCATTTACGTCGTTTTCATTGAAAGTGGATTCCAAGTGATTGTGCATTGCCGAGGGCATTGTAAATGTAGCATTAGGATTCCTTTCTCTCGGTAGCTCCTGTGTTGAAATTCTTTTGACTACCATAACTCTATTTTTGTTTACGCAATTAATTGATAATTAATAATTGACAGTTAATTAACTGATGCTTTAGCGAAGAAAACAAGCTTGCACTGATGTGTGACACTTAACAGCAGTGAAGTGTTTACGCAATCAATGGGCTGATTCTGTCACTGAGAAAAGTGACTTTGCGCCGTTATTCTGCACTTTACCATAGTAATGTGTTGCATATCTGTGCAAAATCGATATGAAAATCTGCTTTTCTCCATGTCAGAATACGCTGATTCCCATTGATCTCGTAAATGGTCATGACGACACGGTACGTCAAAAAGCGTGTTGCTGGCAACATTTCCTGTGTTGAAGGGTTAATCAAAGAAAAATGTAAACTTTATTTTATACACTGTGTTTGACACTTTCAAGAAATCTATTACTGTCTTTTCCTTCTGTGATCAACGTTGTGACCCGTATCAGCGCTCGACACAACCTTTCCATGTTTCCACTCTTCAGGCACTTTTTAAACCGTTATGCAATCAATTAAAAGCTGCATAGCCCCCTTCATCAGTTTTCTGCTGATCAGTAGTTTCAAAGACAGGCAAAAAGCATACACCGCTCTGGCGTTTTAAGATTCCTGCCTTTGCGTGCATCTTTGTGGGTGCGTGGACTTGCTTCGTGTATTGAACTTTGCCAATTGCTGAGCAAAGATCACACACATAGAGGTGTTATTAAACTTTGCGCTACAAACTTTTGACACACCGGCACACCACCAGTTTGCATTAGGAATATGAATGCCCATATTAATATTGTGCTGACCTTTTTGCCATCCACACTTTTTGTGCAAACAGACAGAGGCTTGTTTTAAGTCTTTGCTTTGTGGGAAAGAAACGGACATTTGCATGCCATTGATTCGTGGAATGGTTAAGATTTTAAGAAAATCAGCATAGGGGGCAGCTTACAGCTCAGTGTTTTTCATTCATATGTCTTCACGCCGGTGGAAAAGGGAGCTAAAGGTGAAAAATGTTGAAGATGAAGAAATCTTCTGGGATTTATTAACTTAAGGACCATAGAAAGAAAAACAACTCTCGCTCCAGCAAATCCAAGTAATTTCCAAACGCTCCCGGATACAATTTCCAATTGTTTACGGCTAATTTGCGGCTGTTTTCCACGCGTGTAAACACACCAGCTGAGTAAGCTGTGGTATGTCACAGTGGGATGCCCCCCCCCACCTTCCTCTTGCGTCTCGTCTTTGCCTCTTGAGAGTATCAGAGAGTTAGTTTACCTCCAGGACACGCAGGCTTTGGGGCTATAACAGGCAGTGTGACAGGAACAAAGGAAATATATTCGTCAGCCGTGTTGTGTGTTTGGGTGAATCCAAACTTTCACTCAGGAGAAATTACATTTCTGCTTTGATTTAATTAAAGCTAAATATTGGGCAATTGTCAGGCACTTGGCAGGGTATACTTGACACTGTAATTATCTCCTGAGGTGCTTTTGTCTTAAAGGCTGCATTCATGCGTAAAACCAATTCCAGCGTTCACTTGTCAAGGGCTTCACTTTTTTTTTTTTTACTTAACTTTTACATTTTTGTTTTTTTGTTTTTTTAAATCATCTGTTTGCACACCCTGCCACAAAGCCGTCTAAAGCCTGAGCTCACCTGGCAGTACAACATATGGAGGCGTCCCTCGTATAACGTGGGGGTTGTGTTCAAATACTAACCCATGATAGCTGTTATCCACGAAGTAGGATAACAGACGTTTTAAGGCAATAAAAATCCTCACTATGTGGCCCTGATGTGCGAATCACACAAACAAATCACTCGACGCAAAAACATATTAAAGATAACAGCCACAATTAAAAATGTACATTTTACACTGTGTTACATTTTAGAAATCTAAACAAAATTCCATAAACCAAAACACAACTCTAAAAAATTGAATGAAATAAAAATGAAACATTTGGCGCATTAAAAGTAATTTACAGAAATCACAAAGAAATACTAAAAAAACGGAACACAATAAGAAACCAGAAACGGTAGGTACTATCGGACATCGCTGAATGGATGATGACATTTTATTTGTGAGGTTTTCTTTAAATGCGTCTTTAATATCCACATACTACTGAAAGTTTTACAGTTAGTACAGACTGTATCAATATCGCACCATGCCACATAATTTTGGTTGAAATGATGGACAAACGTCATCATCCCATCAGTGATGTGCCAAAGTACTTAAAGTTTCTGGTTTCCGTACAAAACAAAAAGGATAGTTTATAGAAATTACAATGAAATGTTCAAAAATGAAAAGAAATTGATTTATTTTTACTACAAAACAAACGTTATCCTCCCATCAGTGATGTCCCAAAGTACCTACCTTTTTTGTTTTTTTTATTGTGTTTTTTTTTTTAGATTTATAAGTTTCATTGAATGAAAACAAAGATCTGATCACAATTGAAGATTGTAAATGTGGCAAACTGAACGCATTCTGTGAAAGAGACATGGCGCAGAGATGATTGATTGACAATGTTCTACAGCCAATCAGGATGCAGAACACAGTGCATTATAAAAAAAAATCACAAATGCACAAAATAATTTGTAAAAATGTGAACCGTGATTTATCAAGGTAACATTGTAACTGACACAAAAAACTTCAAATGATTCCTTTTTTTGTAGAAAAGCCATAATAGCTGTCATTATGGGTCAGCAACAAGTCCCATGAGCTGCAACAAAAATCCTCTCTGACAGTTGCATTCCCCTCCGAGGGTATTTTATTTACTATATATACAGTATATCAACCATATATCTTAATTATTTCGCGCTCTCTTTCACTCTCAGTTTTCTCTTGAGTTATTCACCAGCATCATCATGTTGACCTGTTCCTTGTCAGCGCTGTGTGTGCGCGGGTGCATCTGTGTGAATGTCAGGGCCAAGCAGCGCTCCCCTCATGCAGTCCTCGGCTGTAATTTGTGTCACTAACTTGAGCTTGATGGGTGAGCGGCTCTGCACAACAGTGTGTCACAAGGGTGGGGTGGCGAAGTGTGTGAGAGCATAAGTGAGCTCTCGGCCGTGTTTGTGTGTGTGCATATTTTTGTGCCACGTCTTCTTGACTTTGTCTGTCTCCATCTTGAGATGCGGACATGTGAACCTGCTGCTGCTGCTGGTGCTGCTGCTGTGTGCCTCGGAGGAGGAACAACGGTGCTCCTCACTCCTTCCACTGCCTGCCTTGACACGGTGTCACAGTGAGGAGCCCGGAGGAGACATTCGAGGCCGCGGCGGTGAAGCACTCACAGCTGCCACTTGTCACATTAGTCAACTCAAATTTGGAGGAAATCAATTCTGAACCTTAATTTGCTCCACGACTCCCACGCCCGGTGAAGCCGAAGAGCCCCGGCCACCTTCGGCACTCCCCACCACACACACACACACCCTCACTCCAAAAGACGAGGAGTAGAATCCCGGGGGACACAAGTCATCAATCTTAAATCACCTCCTGCAAACTAATGGCAGTTCCAACCCAGCCAGTCCTGCTAAATTGAATTATTACCGGATTGACAAAAAACTGCTGAGAATATTTTTGAAGGAAGGACGGTTAAGTGTGTCCTAATGACAGGAAGTGGAGAGGAACTGGTCAGAGTGAGTCGGGGAGGTGGTGGTGGGGGCGTGGGCTACAAGTACTTTCTCACACAATGCATCTGTGCACGTGTTTCCCAAACGCACACGCTTCAACACCAGTCACCCATTTTAACACCTTTGGCTTACCGTTCTGCACATGTGCAGTGCTTCCACGCGCGCTCCTGCAGCCATACTGTATGCTAATGCTTGTCATCAGTCAGGACACATTAACGCCACGGCCCTCGGCTGCTGCCTGGACCACCCACTCACTGAGGTGCAAGGCACGAAGACAGGGCTATGGTTAACTTAGTTTTACTTCTTCCATATCCTAATGCTTTAATATGTATCCAATATTAACTTAGTTTTACTTTTCTTTAATTCCTAATCTTTTAATATTTATTCTATTTTTACTTAATTTTATTCTTAATATTTTAACATTTATCCTATAGTCATAACATTTGTTGTTGTTGTTTTTTTTTTTTTTTTGCACAGATCTTTTGTTTTTTTTAATCATTTTTTGGTGCTAATTTGGGTTTCTTCAATAAATGTGTGATTTTAGCCACTTTTTGCAGAAATAAAAAAAAATCTGCTGCAGAACTAGCAAGTTTCTTTTGTTTTTTGGGGGCAGAAAAAGACTTTCTGGGGTATTATCAAACTTTTTGAAATAATTAAATTGAAAAATTAATTACTTAAATTTCCTAAGTAAAGACTCACTCTGATGAAAAGTGTGCTTCAAGAACAAAAAGAACATATATATATATCTATATATATATATATAGATATATATATGTATATATGTGTGTATAATTAAGCTTAATATTGTGTTTCAGAATATTTCTTTATTCAAATCATCTTGAATCAGGAGCGGTCTTGCCCACAGCTTAGAGGTGAATTTGAATGAAATTCTGCTGCTCTGCAGAAACTATGTCCTAGAGAACGACAGAAGTTCTATTATTTTGGTTAATAATGGCATAATTGTAATTTAAAAAACACTAGAAACACTTTTGCAATAGATCAAAAAATATGATCAGAGAGGGAATTTAAAAAATAAGTACTCAATTTTAGCCTTTATTACCACCCCAGGGTACTTCAGGTGGCTCGGTTCTCACGTGTATTTACTGCTCAGTGATTGCCGCTCAGTCTTGTGCTGTAAACACATCGAGTGTGTCAGTGAAACCGCTTGTTGAGACATATTTACCATTTCTCTCCGGCGCACTCAAAGTTACAACTGCCTTGCGAGGGCGGGTGAAAGTGATGGATGAAAGTTTTCCTCTCCCAGGGCGCAGAGCTGAATTAAATTGAACGCTCCTGTTTATTCCCCCTGTGTCTCGTCGCAGAATCAGGTTTGTTTGCAATTGATTTAAGCAGCGGGGGGGGGGGCGGTCTTTTTGTGTCGGAAAGGCTAAGATTTTCCTCTTGATGGAAAAGATGATTGAATTTGTTTTGTCCCGCGTGCCTCACCGCTGGTGCTCCTCGTATCCATCGCCCATGTCGGTAAATCAGATCATCGCTCTCCCCTGTCAACACGCGCTCCTTGTTGAGCCGTCAAAGCTCATTTGCAGACTCGCTCTCTGACTCTTTTCTTTCTTTATCTGCCACTTTTCTTATTTTGTCCCAATCTTTTCTGTAGATGGTTTGACTTTTTGTTAGGACATTTTTTCTTTTCTTGAATGGATGCAAGAAGGCTCGTACCAGCTGCTTTGATGACACTATGAATCCCGTCTTGGCGAAGGTGACGTCTCGCGCTCTCTCAAGAGCAATTCGCTGCCACACCTGGCCATGATGGGCTTCTGTCCATTGTTAAGGGGCGCTTGTCAAGAAAAGTTGACTGTAGTCTGAGGCGCTTCCTGTGGGGAATCAGACTCAGAATCATTATTTATCATCCAAGACGCCGCTCTGGCCCGTCAGGCACTCTCCCTCAGCAGCAGTCCATCTCTGCAGCCATTCATCATGGCTCTGAATGCACCTGAGAGGGAGAACAGAGACAGACGCTTAGGCTCTCCACTACCTAGACCCCTAATGAAGGCCCTTGGTCGGCTCCCATGCAAACATCTCAGCGATATTAAGCTGGGTCAATTATTGTATGCTGCTCTCAGCCTGCCGTCAAAGTGCTTCTTCTTCTGCTTTCCAGTGTTAAGGGATTTTTTCCCACAGAGGAATAGGATGCGCATTACATTGAACCTAAATGCTCAAGAAAATTAACCTTGATTCTTGATGGCTGTATGGAAAACTTTTCTTTTAAAGTTATATTTTGTCTATTGTAAAATCATTCGTAGTTGTCTTTAACCATGGTTATGCCGTTTTTAGCCAAAATCAAAAGCCTGGGTCGTTTTTAAAAGACATACTTTCTACAGAGCTGCGGGAGCTCACTAGAAATTTACCACTGGGTTGTGGGCAGGACCATTGGCATGGAAGTTAGCCTCCACTAATTTCCCATCATCCCTTTGTTCACACTCTTTCCCGTTAGCTTACAGCCCCTCATAACTCCAAACTAAGGCTACGATCACAAATTCAACCGCCGCTGTGCAATGGGGAGGCATCGGCAGAATCCGCAGCTGTCCGAATTTTTTGAAAATTGTTGGCGTGATCATGAATGTAGATTGCAGCCATTAGACTTGCAGAATGACCCGCTTTTTATGTAATCCAGGGCTGCTTTGTGGCTGGTGGGACCATGATACGGCCGGTGCAGTCCGAAGACATTCACACATTGACCGGTCAGAGCTGCTGCCAGGCCACTGCACTGCCACCGCACAACCTCAAAATGTGCCCAGGAGGCCACTGACCCACGTTAAACCTTAGATAAAAATTGTCCAGTCATTCTTAAATTTAAACTTTTTCTTAAAATCTCCATATCCACCGCGCGGTGTGTAAAACTGTGTCTGTTGCCTCCCGATTACAAATGCTACAACCTGAGAAATTTGCTGAAAACTGGCATTTTGATCACAGCACTGTGACATTTTGAGATATGTAACGGTAGTCTAAGACGAGCAGTAACGGAGCTAGCCAGATGAAAAAAACATGAAGACGTTAATAGATCTATTGTCTGCAAGTGGATGCATCAGAATTGGAGAAGTGAGACTTTGGCATTTGCTGCAACACAAACTCGCTTTTTCAAACGGCGGGTTTTCATCTACTCCTGATCCATCATGATTTGAAAAAAGAAATACTCAGAAATGCAGTTTTATGAGCCAGTTTTTAATTTTAAATGCTGTTATATATGTCCTCCATTACAAGAAAAGGCTACAAGAACACGTAAAAAACACCAAAAACACCATTTTCATGGGGTCTTTAACAAAGTGGCTCCTGACAGAAATGTGTTGTGTTTTCATTGTGTCACAGGGATTTTTACTCCTTTTGCCAGAAAGCAAGTTAATAAAGTCAGAAAGTTTTTCGCACAGTTTTATTTGACTCTATGAAAGGTAAAAAAAGTACTTGGTCTTGCTTGTTCAGCTATGCAACCAATCAGCACAGTTGGAGCTGCAAGCACAGCCGCAGGTGCATGTAAAGCATACGTGTTATTATGCATCTCCTCCAGGCTAATGTGATGAAATTATGTTTTTTTTTTTTAGAAGGATGTGTCTGTTTGCAAATTTGGAGACATTCAGCACTTTGTGAGTCACTCACTATGTTTGTGTGCTTTTTCTTTTTTCTTATCTGGAGACTCTCTGAAAGCCACAGCTGTATAGACCTAGGCTGCATCTCTCCTGGGAAAACATTTGCCTTGAAGTTTCGTCTCTCCTCATCTTCAATGGCCGCCCTCGGGCTCCAAGACAACATATGTTCCCTCATGTCCCCAAGACGTGCAGTCGACGCAACCCGTTCGCACACATGCATCATCACACGGCTAGCATCTTTTTTCCTCGCAGCTTCCTCCGCTCTGGTACAAACACAGATGGCCGCGAAATGACAACGGCAGCCGTGCCTTTAAAGAACTCTTAGCGTACTTACAGCGGCACCCGCCGTCACTTGGTATGACAAAATCATTAATTGCCATTGCATAAGGGCCGGCCGCCTTTGCAGTGTCTCGCACAGCATGAGCGCCTGTCTAAAACTCACAGATGTGAAAGATTAATCTTTTTGCCTTCAGGTAGGTGAGCTGAAAAGCAGTGGGTGGAAGAAAAAAAAGAAAAGAAAAGCACCACTTCAAGCTGTTTGGTTAGCAGGGAGTAGAGAGAGGAGGGCACGTCTCCTACAACCGCAGGAAGTATTTAATATTTTGTCCTTTAGTAGACCCCTGTTCATATAAGGAGCAGACTTGAAAAATTACAGTATAGACACTTCTTGTGTTCCTTTTAATAAAGAAGACGGATAAAGTTTGTATTCTGTAAATGGCTTTTTAGGGAAGTAGTTTTTCTCCTAATCTCTGAATTTTGCGTTTCATCCACAATTGTATTTGCAGTAATGTGGCTGAGAGGCTTTTATATTTTAACAGTTTTAGACGATATACAACACATAAACCCTGATCCTAAAGTTTTCATGGTTACCCTGACAGAGACAGATTTTTATACCACGTGGAGTCTGTAGGTCATTCAGAGCCTTCAGTGAGTGTTGATGATGTTTTTTTTTTTTTTATTTAGAAGTGTAACAATCAACAAATCAGAATATAGTAAAACAATCCAACTAGATCAATCTGTCAGAGGCAATTTCATCTTTTCTATCCGGTATCGTGCATGCATGGCAGATATTTCCATTTCTTTTTTTTTTTTATTATCTTTATCTATGACATTTCTATTTTGAGTTATATTTGTATGGCATTTTATGTTTTATTTTGTTGGTTGCATGGGGTTGTTGGGGTTGGAAGGACTGAGTGCAGTGTGTGTGTTTCGTAATCTAAATTTTTTGGTTAAAGTTTTACATTTTGTTGTGTTCTGAACTTTTTTTCTGTTGTAGTAGTGTTCTTTACTTTCATTAACTGTATATAGAGAACTGGAAAAAGTGAGTGTGACATCACCCATAGAAATGGGTTACTTCTGACTCCAACAAAAGTAATTTTTTCGCGAAACGGATGTTGCCATTTTGGACCCCAACAACATTGGTAAGCTGTAAATGGTCCTAGTCTGTCTGATTCAACGTTTCTATGGCAACCACTCTCGCCAATCAGGAGTGAGCTTGTTGGAAGTCCACACCCTTACCACTCAAAGCCGAGCTACACAAAATTACAACTTTGTAACTTGAATAACCTACAGAATACAAAAAATTCAGATGATCAAGAACATGTTAAAAAAAGGTATCAGAGCAAGAATAGTTATTCTGAAAAATGTAATGACTGAGTAATTGCTGTCTTTTTCTTAATACAAGTCTATTGGATTTTGGCATCTTAGAGCC
This sequence comes from Adrianichthys oophorus, assembly GCA_036245035.1. Taxonomy (NCBI): domain Eukaryota; kingdom Metazoa; phylum Chordata; class Actinopteri; order Beloniformes; family Adrianichthyidae; genus Adrianichthys; species Adrianichthys oophorus. Next base: position 1,419,505 of record BSAI01000030.1, read on the forward strand.
AGTGGGTACTTGCTGTTTGGAACGCCAGGGGGAAGGGATCACTCAGTCCAGTTCTCATTTACAGTCAATGGTTACTTTAATGTAAAAAGAGATTCATAAATTAAGTTTGATTTGATTCAATAGACTCACATTTAAATTCTAACATCAATCGAAAGCTGATTGGCCTGTTATGTAGGGCCAAATTCTCTTTAAACCGGTGTAGCAAATCCAGTTGCTGATTAGATATCAGCATCGGAATACTTTGCAATTAAGAAAAAAAGAGCCAAAGGTTGTAATTTTCTACATGTCGCCAAAGAATTACATTTGTTACAACCAATGTCCATGGATATGGATGGGCGTAAGTGTAAAGTCACAAATCGGTTTTGTGTAAAATCAGTTTTCTTAGCGGTGTGGTCGTTGCCGTTTTGACTGGCTACGACCCTGTCGAACTTCAGACAAATACGGGCAAACGAGCAGAACTAATGAGCCTGACAGTTATTGGAACAAGCCCAGTAAAGTCACTGCAGAGTTTGGTTGTCTTTCATTTGGAGCGGATGAGACCTGACAACTTGTGTAACAAATCACCCAGCTCTTATCTGGCGAACTGACTTAGTGTCAGTTACTTTTATTTTCCATCCAGCCCGAAGGAAAAAGGGAAAGCAGATCCCTCCTCTACAGGGCTGTTGGAGGATGTTGGCAAATGGTAAATGGTGTGTACTTTTTCGCTTTTTCCACCTTTTTGCACATATTCATGTGAATGGGAAAGCGCTGATTAAGGGCTCAGAGGAAACTTTGAGAAACAAAACCAGGAAAAGTAGGAACCAAACTTGCGATCCTGCCTTCGACCTTTGCGATGGCCACCATTTTCCTCTCCTAGTGTACAGGCAAGGTTCTGCTGTTTTCAGCTTTATATTAAAAGACAGAATACCACAAAATTGGCTGTTACATTGGTATGTTGCTTTCAAACACCCATACTATATATTTTTTAATCTGTTTTGTTTATCTGTTTGAAAAATAAAACAAGTATTTGAATATTCTGAGATTTGACATTATTATTAAATTGAATGTAGTCATTTTCACTTAAGGCAGTGGTCCCAACCCCCCCCCCCCCAAAAAAAAAAAAAAAAAAAGAAAAATCACAATTTACATTTTATCCATTTCACATCTGATTCTAAAGGTTCTGAAGTTTTTTGTTTTTTTTTTTGTAAAACTACTGGATTCTTCCCACCACATCCAACTCATTCTTGACGCATATCACATGTCCATAATGCATTCGCTACTTTCTTAAGGCGGCTGTGCCGAATGCTAAATTTCAACCCCTGAGCTAGCAAAGTTAACAAAAAACAAACGTATTTGGAAAGTTTGTTTGCAATAAAGAGCCAATGAGGAAACAGAAGAAGTGCCTTCAACTTCAAAATAAAAAAAGCTGCACTTACCAGACAAAAAAGCAGGAGTTATTACTCAAAACATGGATTTATTGCGACCGTTGTTCCCACACACCATAGTCTTCAGCAACCGGCTGTCTAATGTTACAAGGATGCTGCTGATAAGGTATCTCAAATGATGGATTCACATAATGATTGACTTTAGAAGATACCAGTGATTTATTTTTGTGTTTATCTGTCGAACCCTAAAAGTCAGACGAGGTTGAATTTGGCATCTGATTTGGTAGCTTCCACTTTAAAGCTACATCCACACCAAGCATTTGTTGCAGGTTTCAGAACGTGCTAAATGCAGGTTCTTGAACATGCATGTTGCCCATGGGGTTCACACTGGACAAACAGGGAGGGGCTTCTTCTTTTTTTCTTTTTCCTTTACTAGCGCATGTCTGCTGTACAAATAAAGTTTAAACCAGCTGCAGATATTTTACAGAGGACGAAGATAAACTTTAACCTCGAAAGTTAAGGGAAGCTGTACGCAAAAAATTAAAAATGGAAACCCATTTCAGCCTTGTACAGGCTGGTCTGTAAAAATACTATCTGACTTAAGGGACCAAGATTGATGCTCTTGGGGCTTATAACCTATAACTTAGAACCCTCTGACCTTCATCTGCACATTTGATCTTTAGTATTTGGTGGTCAACCTTTAAGTTAATGGAAACCACCTGTTCTGACAACAACAGATAAGCTTGATTTAGATGATTTTTTTGGCTTCATCATCATACAAGTTCAAATAGATTTTCTTTTATGTTAAAAAAAAGCAAAATTATGGCAGTAGTGAGTCATTGATACTATCGGGACCAATGTGAACAATGAGTTGTCGCACATTAAGTAAAATAAAGGTGTGTGAGTGTGGTTCACTCTGGGATATATAGTAGTATATTACAACTGAGATTAAAGATATAAATATTAACAACTGCTCATTGTTCTTTTAGTTGAATAATATAGTTTGGATGTGATTAAAATTACTGAGTAATGGTTACCTCGAGTGCAGCGATATGGGCCAACACGGCACGTGAAATAAAACGTGAATAATTATGTCAATATTAACGGAGAGTTTCTGAGGAATACACAGAAGTATTTACCTTGGTACCGCACATATGCTTTGGACGTTCATATGTATCTTAACTTTCTCATCTGCCATTATGCACCAAGCATTTCTGCTCCAACACTTCAAATGAATAAAACTATGTTAGATGGTAGTAATCCAACGAAATGATGAATATTTGATAACGCAGATTAAGACAGCCGGATTGCGAAACCGTTTCTAAACCAAAGATAGGTGCTGCTGTCTCATGTCAAGGAAAAAAAAAGAAGTCGCTTTCCTCAAACACAACACATGATTTTTTTTCCTGTAAGTCAGTTGTTGTACTCTTTGTCATATTCGCCCGTCAGTCTGTTTCTTCACTGTACAAATTCTTTATATCCCTCTTCCTCTTTCAATCTCCCATTTTTCTTTTTCCCCCCTTTTTTTGGCGTGTTTTTATTTCCATTAATCTTTTTCGAGGGCTCTCTGTAATCCATCTCCCCAGCCGAGAGGTATTCCCAGAGGGTAAATTACTCTGGAGGCCTGCCTGGCCCCGCACTGCATCAGATTGACCCTCAGCTTGTTTGCCATTTTGTATACTGCACTGTTTATTTAACAAGGAGCAGAGTGAGTGTGATATCCAGGGACGGGTCCCTGTGATAGTAGCTTTGACACCCTGCCTGAGTAATGACCCTCATTATGGAGCATCTGACAGCTCCCTGAAAGGCCTGATTTATGAATATGCTGGGACTGCAGCCCCACAAGCCTACGTGCACCAGCTCCTGAGCACGGACTCCCTTCCCTCTGTCAGCACCCACGACTGTACATACATGAGCGTGGGCGTTCATATGCAGATAGTGCCTGCACGTGCTCCACAAAAAGTAAATGAAGCTGCGGCCAGCGCTTGTTTTGCTGCACAGTCTGTTGTTAAATGAAGACCAAAACAGCCAAAAAATAAGATATATTTTTAGAACTTCTCCCCAACGGTCTTTTGGAAGTTGGGTTTTCTATTTTCAGTGGAAACTAAGTTGATTTTATCTGCTGATTCTGTTTGCAATGATGCACCAACAACCCACAGAGAGTAGCGAAGGCCACAATTTTCATTTGATCTCCTTTTATTGGTCAGTGCTTCATGAAAATTTCACAAATCTCACTCCTCGTGGATTAACCTAATTCATATTAACCCTTCTTAAATATCCCACATATCAAAGGGCAGCATAAATAAGTTATGAGGTGTATATATATATATATATATATTGCTTTTTTTTTTTGTCCCCAGCAGAATCAATTAAGCAGGCAGAAGAAGGAAGGAGGTTTTTGGGGAGGCTTCGGCCCGCCTGGGCCTTGAAAAGACCTGACCAACTGCAGATGAGGCAGCGGTAGGGAAGCCGGGTGGAGAGGATGTGCTAACACAAAGAATGGACAACAAGAAAGGAAGAGAAGTTTAAGGGGAAAGAGGGTGAGGCGATCTGAGAAGAGGCGCGAAATCCACTGGATATGCATAAACAGCAGACATAACAGGCAGGCGGGCGTGAGAGCGAACAGCAGCGGCAGCAGATAAAGCTACATGGGCTTGTCAAAATCCAGCAGCTATGCCGGTGATTTATGAGGATCCCCAGTCAAGACTTCCCTCCAAATCCTCTACCCAGCAGCCTTTGTTCACAGCAGAGGCACCACCTTCTACAAGACACACACCTTGATTTCAGCAGACCCCTCAGACAAACACCTGCTCAGACTCAGACACCACTGGGGGTGGAGGCGAAGGAGGAGGGGTATCTGAGACAGATACCGCATTACAACGTTCAAAGTGATTACTTTTCTTTGATTTAGCCTTTGGCCAAAATTAACAACCTAGTTCACAATCCGGTACTGAATCTGACTAAATTCCTGAATATTTACTCATTAAAATACATTTGTCCAGATCGATTTGTGAATTTAACAAAATGTTTTATGGTCAATTTGGAATCTTCAGAGATATTCAAAAACTGGCAGAAATGCTCCAGGGCTGGATGTGGTGATAACCATTTCAATTTTAATTCGACTTGACAAAGCAGTCAGATTTTGAAATGGGGTTGGATGCAGTAACTAAATTACACCCAGAGCCTCACCAAAGCCTTGTTTCCACTGAGCGGTCCGGTCCGGTTTAGAATGATCCATGCAATCCAGGGAGCATTTCCATTCAAAGTTGGACCATCTCAGCGCATTCCGGGTGTAGACCGATTGCTTTAGTTCATAGTAGTGTAACTACGGCAAATGCAACGGTAACAACAATAACAATGGAGGTCCTCGAGCGGCTCATTTTTTTCCGTTTGGCCTGTGGTTCTTTGTATCTACAAAGGATTTCATGTTGTTTAACAGAAGATTGCGAGTGACAAAGAGGAATACAGCCACTTTCTTCTGCCAATCAACGGGTTTCAACAGAAGCTCCACTCTAACAGGTCAGTTCCATTTTTATATGGACCTACAACCAACAGGGGCCCAAAAATGGTATGGTTCGGTCCGGCTTGATAGGTCTATTTTAAAATTCTGTTTTCTAAACGCCCAAAATACCAGACTGGACCGTACCATACCACTCAGTAAAAAGGAGGCTTAAGTTGTGTTTTTGTTTTTTGTTCAGGTCCTCTGTTAAATACAAAAAAAAAAAAAAAAGACTTTACATAACTACTCAAGTTTTACTTGATTTATTCCCACTTGATTAAGCCAGAGATTCAAGTTTTTGCAAGTTAAGTCTCAGGCTACGTTAATACACCCCTCAGCAACACAAATTCAAGCTACCACTTCCAATGAAAAGTCTATGTAAACATGTGTAAATGCACGTTTTGGGCTAGCGCGTTTAAAACTCTCACGTTCACACAAGTTTCTTCGACCATTTTCATACTCTGCGTGTAAAACGAGCAGTCATTGAACACGTGTTGAAAGTTAAACCAGCTCAAATTTTGACCAATCAGGGACTTTAATTTTGTAGTGACGTTTGGACGACATCCCTTTTAACTCATGGAAGTGCCAACCGTTTAAAAATTGATCATGAAGGAGAAACTATTAAATGCGGTTTGTTGCCGGATGGAATTATGACAAAGAGACTTTCATAAATCAGAATAGAGCTGTGAAAGAAAACGCCTGGAGCAAGATTCAAAAGATTTGAACCGCTTTGACATTTCACACCAAGCCACTGTTGGTGGTGGACATGCACTAAGAAACATTAGTAAACACTAGTAAACAGTGTGAACATCATGGGCTGTGCATGCGTTCTAGAACGCGCATGACATGTCCCATGTGAAAGTATCAAATACTTGGTAACAAGTCAAAGCCAAGTTTTGAGTCACCGAGGTAAAATAGGTTTTCTGTTGTGACAAAATGTCATTGTGGCATTTCAAGGGTTTGTTCACATTTGCATTTATTGTGCTGCAGCCTGATTCTCTGCTGTGATTGCATTTGCACAGTACTCTTATAAGTTCTGGCCTACCCCTGTAAAACATTTGTATGTTACCCCACCCACCCATCCATCCAATCATCCAACTATCCATTTGTTTATATATGCATCTACCGACCAACCCACTCAACCATCCATTCATCCATTGATCCAATCATCAGTCTATCCATCCATTCATTCATCCAGCCTCTTAACTAACCATCCATTATTTTTTTCATCCATTCACCCACCCAAGCATCCATTCATCCATCAATCCACCTAACCAACTATGAATCAATTCATTCGTTCATCCATCCACCCATCTAACCAGCTATCCATGAAATCATCCATCCATTTATCCATCTATCCATCCACCTACTCAAACATCTATTCATCCATCCACCCACTCATCTAATCACCCAATTGTTAAATATCTATCTGTCCATCCAGCAAACCTACTGACTTCTGACTTAACTAGTTGTCAAAGTCAAACTGCACATGGCACGGTCGACTATGTCATAGATTAAATAATCTTGTAAATTTAATTTTCAAAGATACTGGGGTGTTAGAGTCACACATCAGTCAGTATTGTTTTTTTCCAAATTCGGAAATACACAAATTAAGTTCTTTGAACTTGCCACCTTTTCATTAGTTGTGAACAATCTTTGAACCTAATGTTTTATTCCAGGCTGATCAATTCATGATTTTTCACTATACCCAGGGCATTATTTTCATTTCTTGATGGACTTCTTGACATCTTGACTTATGTTCCTGACAGATAAATGATGGCACCTGCAGAGTGGTTTGTCTCCATTTGCCAGATTACTCATTGTAACTTATGGATGAAGGTTCAAGGTCATGAATTCACAGAGGAATTGGCCACGATTTGTGGTAGAGCTGAATGTGATTTGTCTCTCAGAGAGTTAAAGAGGAGAGTCACGGATTTGACACACAGATATGCATGCACACACATACACTCATCTACATTAAAAAGCCACAGGATAAAAGGTAAGGATTATGTTTTATTAACTTTAAATATGGATGATGTTTTAGAGGGAAAGTGTAGCGCATCATCAAGAATGTCCAAAAGCTTGACTACTTTTTTTTTTCACTTCAAAAACTGTAAATATTTAATGTCAGTGAAAAGGAGATTTAGGGGAAGGAGAGAAAAAAGTCGAAGATAGTCCCACTCTTTGCATAAACATGTTTTTTTCATTGACCTCAGATGCTCTTAGACATCAAGTCAAAGTTACATTGCACAGCTCTTTAAGGTCTGTCATTTCTTTATGTTTTAGGTGTCCCAGTTTTAAATCTCAAGTATTCGTAGTTGATAATACCTTACATTTTAATTTTCACTATTCTTTCTTTAAAAAATGAAGTGGTAGACAGGAGAGCACCTTATTTTATTTTCATTTTAGAATAAATAAGAAATTAAATGTAGTTTTAACTCTTTAACACTGGAGATGTTGCTGGTAACATCTAAATAACACCCGTTCTTTGACCTACTGTAACTCTTTGACCTGCTGATTCTGACATTTCCTATCGACCTTTTTAACCTTTTGTTTGAGTCATTTTGTAGTTAATTGAGATACACAATTAATGTGATTATATACTAATATTGTTTTTATTATCATTATTATATTCACATTATTTAAGTTCATGTCTCAATCCTTGTTAATGCTATTTATTGATTGATTTATTCATTCTTTAACTCCTGTGCTTCCTCACGGGGATCCTCTGTTCTGGGGCCCTACTGACTCTGCCTGTGGGTGGGCTACCCATTCCCATTGGGGCGGCTAGGGTATTGCTCTGCAGAGTGGCCCCAGTGCTGGGTGAGCGCCGCAACAATGACCCCCGGTGGATGGAGGGAACAACCGGGGGGGGGTCTTATTTTGTGTAATTGTCCTGCCTTCTTTGTGTGCATTTGTTTTTAAACACTCTGCATTTTTAATGTATATTTTATTGCTTTTATGTAAAGCTCTTTGTGTTTCTGCTGAATGAAATGTGCTTTACAAATAAATAAAGTTTAGGTTTTTTGAGTTCTCTGTGACAGAATCAGTTGATTGACGTTGATTGCGTAAACACCTCACTTGTAGGCTAAGTGTTGCATGTCTCTGGCTCTCGCAAATCCAGTGGAATGATGTTAATTACGATTCTTGGATAAATGATGGGATAGGTGGAGTTGCAGTAGCGTTACAGTAGTCTAAATAATGTAAGCACTTGGTGTAAAAGGGTTAAGTTTATGTACTAATTCCAGTTGTTAATTTATTAATTTTGTTTCATGACCTTATGTTCCAGCGATTTTGCATTTCTCTTTCCTTCTTTATACTTTGACAGTTTTTTCCATGTTTTTTTTTTGTGTGTTCTACTGTCTCTATCTTGATAGCGAGCAGATCTTTTGTTACATTTTATAATACAAGACTTTTTTTTTTCTATAAGGTTTAAACTTTGAGTTTAAGTAAGAAATAAATGTGTTAATGTCTGTCTGAGTAAAAATGAATGAAGTGTGTAGTGAGGGGTTTTACAGCCTTAAAACATCCAGAATTATTGTAAAAAAAAATGAAGACAACTACTTTGCAAATTTCATGTATTGTGGGTTATTTTTCTAACATAACTCCTGCGATAAACCAGGGACCACTACACCTTTAATTTGATGTTTCGTTTTGTGCCTTGCTTTGACTTGGTGCTTAATAAACTGCATAAATAAACTGCATTGAATTGAATTAAATTGATAAAAGTCTTTCAGATCTTTTAACAAAAGGATCTCAAGATCGACACTGTGACATCCTCTTTAGTTGGTATATTGATTTCTGTTTGACTCCATGCTTTCAGCAAGGGATTGAGAAAGCTTAGCTCTTTCACTCCAAGCTCAAAAGAGACGGCTTAGACTTATTAGCAAATGAGTTTCCTGCAAACAACAACCGAACATCAGCCAAAGTCCCGTTGGCGATATAAATGGATAAATACATAAACAGGCTGTGAAAAGCTGATTGCATTACTCCCCTCTGATTTAGAGGCATCTGCATCTGAATTTGAATGAAGGTCTGCGCTTGTTGCCGAGTGCAACTACAACAATCCGTGGCAAATGAAATGTTCCCACTGTAAATGAGATAAACAAAACGGTTTTGTACCACTGCGTGTTTTTCCGGCCTTTAATCTTTTACTGCGGCAGCGCTCGTTTGTCACAATTATTTAAGCTAGATGAGCGATATTTAAATAAACAGCTTATTTACTCAGCATCATTGCCTTGTCATGTTGGCTGCATCGTGCCTAATGATTGTGTTTACGTCTATTTAAGGTTGTCATTTCTTCCTGTTATTTATCGCCCCCCCACATACACACCCCTTTTCCTAACACTTTTTTTTCTTAGTTCCTCCAACTGCCTCAGTTCACTTCTCCCTGATACATTATTTCTCAGTGAATTTTAATTTGAAAAATGTGCTATTAGCAGGGAATGTAATCCTGTCACCGCCTGTCCTTCATGCTTCTCGCACAGTGATGTATTAAAGGGACAGCCCATTAATGAATGGAAGACGCCAAGTTGTTAAGTCTCTTTTGAGGTGCCATTTCTATTAATTTGCTCTGTTGATTTTTTTTTTCTTTTCTCTTTCTCCATGCACAATTTATTTTAAAGTGGTTATATCACGCTCTTATAAGGCTTTCTTATTTCAATTATGCATAATTTAACACCAGCAGCTATAACTTTTGTGTTGGTAAAGTGTTAGGGGCGCGTCCTTTCCCCTGCTGCTGACTTTCTTTTAGTTCTTTTTAGAAATAATTCCCTTTTTTTGTAAACCTTGTGAGCATGTTAAATAGTTCAGTTTCCCCTAATTGTATCACAAAAAAACCTGTGAAAACAGTCTTTTACGTTGAAATCGAAGGAAGGGTTTCTCCAAAGCAGCACAACAGACACATTTAAAAATTTCACCGGGAAAATGCTGAGACAACTAATTCTTCTCTGAGCTATAGTGCCTTCCTAAGGCTTGCTTTGTCATAATTCAAAATGTTCCAACATAATGGGTTCAGATATATTTTTTAACCCTTTTACACCAGAGCTTTAGCTTCAGTGTTGGCATTCGTTCAGCTACCTTAACTCTTCAACCGCTAACGCAATCAACGTAACTCCACTGGATTCTGAAGTAGAGAAATGCAGCCTTGTGCTTTATGTAAGTAATGTGTTGCATTTTGGTTGAAAATCGATATGAAAAGCCACTTTTCAACGTGTTCGTCACGTTGATCGTGTAAACGGTCAAAGAGTTACAATATGTCAAATAGCGTGTGTTTTTTAGGTGTTGCTGGAGACATCTCCCATGTTAAAGAGTTAACTACAGTATAACAGTCTTGCATGTGGATGAAACAGAAAAACTTTTGGAAAGCTAAGGAAACGCAAGGAATTATGACATTGACCTCTAGGCCATGTTAATGTTAAACTTTGTTTTTCAGGAAATGTAGGTAAATAACTCAAAATTACAATTTTCTGGTCAAAAATCAAATTTAAGTAAAACAAAATACAGTTTGTTTTAGACAACAAGGTTCACTCAAAATCCTTTCATTTTCTCAAAACCTACTGTGCTCCTTATTTTCCGGGGAACATTAAGTATGAATTCTGGTTGTGCTTACTGAACTGAAACCAGTTTTTGTGGTATACAATGTTAAAAAATCTGTCCAAATGTTTTAGTATGACTTTGGTTAACTACAAAGCCGCACTGTTTAATGGATCATTGGAGCATTAAAGCTATCGTTCAGGAGCCTGATGGAATGATACGTACTGTGGCTCAACATAATGAAATGAAAAAGTTAGTGCAATGTTTTGTATTTAATGGGATACAACTGAACAATGTTGTTGTGAGTAAAGTTGACTTCTCTGTCCTGTTGCTCTCTCTCTCTCTGTAAAGACAAAAGAGGGAAAAATGAAGAACAACTTAGTTAATTGGAACAACTTCCCATTAACCCCTCCATGAACCGGCACCTTAACGTGGTGGAGGGGTTTGAGTGCTCGAGTGATCCCAGGAGCTATGCTGTCTGGGGCTTCGGCTCCTGGTAGGGTCTCCCATGGCAGACAGGTCCTGGGTGACGAGCCAGACAAAGAGCGGTTCATAAACCCCTTCATGAGAAAGCACATCACAGACCCAGTTGCGTCGCCCGGATTGGCGTTACCGGGGCCTCACCCTGGAGCCAGGCCTGGGGTTGGGGCTCGCAGGCGAGCGCCTGGTGGCCGGGGCTCCTCCCACGGGCCCCGGTCAGGTAAAACCCGAACGATCAACGTGGGATCACTCCCCAGTGGGCCCACCACCTGCAGGAGAGCTCAGAAGGGGCCGGTGCGATGTGGTTTGGGTGGCAGTCGAGGGCGAGTGCCTCGGCGGCCTAAACCCCGGTCATGGAACTTGGCTTTTGGGACATGGAACGTCACCTCTTTGGGAGGGAAGGAGCCTGAGCTTGTGCGAGAGGTTGAGAGGTACCGGCTAGATATAGTTGGGCTCACCTCTACGCACAGTCTGGGCTCTGAAACTCAGTCTCTCGAGAGGGGTTGGACTCTCTACCATTCTGGAGTTGCACATGGTGAGAGGCGGCGGGCTGGGGTGGGCTTACTTGTGAGCCCCCAGCTTAGCCGCCAAGTGTTGGAGTTCACCCCGGTGGATGAGAGAGTTGCGTCCCTCCGCCTTCGGGTGGGGGACAGGTCTCTGACTGTGGTTTCGGCTTATGGGCCGAACAGCAGTTCAGAGTACCCAGCTTTCTTGGTGTCTCTCGAAGGGGTACTGGAAAGTGCCCCAACGGGGGACTCCATTGTCCTCCTGGGTGACTTCAATGCCCACGTGGGCAACGACAGTAGCACCTGGAGGGGGGTGATTGGTAGGAACGGCTTCCCTGATCTGAACCCGAGCGGTGTTTTGTTGTTGGACTTCTGTGCTAGTCATAGTTTGTCCATAACAAACACCATGTTTGAGCACAAGGGTGTCCATCAATACACGTGGCATCAGGACACCCTCGGCAGGAGATCAATGATCGACTTTGTAGTCGTTTCAGGAGACCTTCGGCCGTGTGTCTTGGACACTCGGGTAAAGAGAGGGGCAGAGCTGTCCACTGATCACTACCTGGTGGTGAGTTGGATTCGATGGCGGGGAAGGAGGCCGGAAAGACTCGGCAGACCCAAACGTAGTGTGAGGGTCTGCTGGGAACTTCTGGCTGAGCCCTCCGTCAGGGAAGTCTTTAACTCCCACATCCGGTAGAACTTCAAACAGGTACCAAGGGAGGCTGGTAACATTGAGTCTGAATGGACCATGTTCTCCACCTCCATTGTCTCTGCTGCTGTTCGGAGCTGTGGTCGCAAGGTCTCTGGTGCCTGTCGTGGCGGTAACCCCCGAACCCGTTGGTGGACACCGGAAGTAAGGGATGCCGTCAAGCTGAAGAAGGAGTCCTATCAGGTCTGGCTGACTTGTGGGACTCCAGAGGCAGCTGACAGGTATCGGCAGTCTAAGCGAGCTGCGGCTCAGGCTGTAGTAGAGGCAAAAACTCGGTCCTGGGAGGAGTTCGGTGAGGCCATGGAGAAGGACTATCGGTTGGCCTCGAAGAGGTTCTGGCAAACCGTCCGGCGCCTCAGAAAGGGGAAGCAGCTTTCTGCAGGCACCATTTTCAGTGCACGTGGGGAGCTGCTGACTTCGACTGGGGACATTGTCGGGCGGTGGAAGGAATACTTTGAGGATCTCCTCAATCCTGCTGACACGCCTTCTCTTGAGGAAGCAGAGGCTGAGAGCCCTGGGGTGGGGCTGTCCATTACCCAAGCTGAAGTCACAGAGGTAGTTAACAAGCTCCTCTGTGGCAAGGCACCGGGAGTGGATGAGGTCCGCCCTGAGTACCTCAAGTCTCTGGATGCTGTGGGAGTGTCTTGGTTAACGCGTCTCTGCAGCATCGCGTGGCAGTCAGGAACAGTACCACTGGACTGGCAGACAGGGGTGGTGCTTCCCCTTTTCAAGAAGGGGGACCGGAGGGTGTGTTCCAACTACCGGGGAATCACACTCCTCAGCCTCCCTGGGAAAGTCTATGCCAGGGTACTGGAGAGGAGAGTCCGGCCGATAGTCGAACCTCAGATCCAAGAACAACAATGCGGTTTCCGCCCTGGTCGTGGAACTGTGGATCAGCTCTACACCCTGTCCAGGGTGCTGGAGGGTTCGTGGGAGTTCGCTCATCCTGTCCACATGTGTTTTGTGGATTTGGAGAAGGCGTTCGACCGTGTGCCCCGTGGTGTCCTGTGGAGGGTACTTTGGGAGTATGGGGTCCGGGGAGCCTTACTCAGGGCTGTCCGGTCTCTGTATGACCAGAGCAGGAGCATGGTCCGCATAGCTGGCACTAAGTCAGACCTGTTCCCAGTGCATGTTGGACTCCGGCAGGGCTGCCCTTTGTCACCGGTTCTTTTCATAGTTTTTATGGACAGAATTTCTAGGTGCAGCCAATGTCCGGAGGGGGTCTGGTTCGGGAACCACAGGATTTCCTCTCTGCTCTTTGCAGATGATGTTGTCCTGTTGGCTTCATCGAGCCAGGACCTCCAGTATGCATTGGAACGGTTTGCAGCCAAGTGTGAAGCGGCTGGGATGAGGGTCAGCACCGCTAAGTCTGAGGCCATGGTTCTCGACCGGAGAAAGGTAGTTTGCCCTCTCTGGGTGGGTGGAGTGCTCCTTCCCCAAGTGGAGGAGTTTAAGTATCTTGGGGTCTTGTTCACGAGTGAGGGAAGATCGGAGCGTGAGATCGACAGGCGGATTGGTGCTGCGTCCACCGTTATGCGGTCGCTGTACCGGTCCGTCGTGGTGAAGAGAGAGCTAAGCCAGAAAGCAAGGCTCTCAATTTACCGGTCGATCTACGCCCCAATACTCACCTATGGTCATGAGCTCTGGGTCATGACCGAAAGAACGAGGTCCCGGATCCAGGCGGCTGAAATGAGCTTCCTCCGTAGGGTGGCTGGGCGCTCACTTAGAGATAGGGTGAGAAGCTCGGTTACCCGGGAGGAGCTCGGAGTAGAGCCGCTTCTCCTCCAAATCGAGAGGAGCCAGTTGAGGTGGCTCGGGCATTTAGTTCGGATGCCCCCTGGACGCCTCCCTAGGGAGGTGTTCCAGGCATGTCCCACTGGGAGGAGGCCCCGGGGAAGACCCAGGACACGCTGGAGAGACTACGTCTCTCGGCTGGCCTGGGAACGACTCGGGGTCCCCCCAGAGGAGCTGGAGGAAGTGGCTGGGGAGCGGGAAGTCTGGGCATCTTTACTTAGACTGCTGCCCCCGCGACCCGGTCCCGGATAAGCGGAAGAAAATGGATGGATGGATGGAACTTCCCATTAACACTGTTGACCAATTGCCTGCGTCTTGACCCATCTAGGCATTCTGGTTGGAGTAGGCATATCACATTATCTGACTGTTTTGCTTCTCCTAATGCTCCTTATAGCCCAATGTGCCTTATGGTCTGAATAATAAAATAGTTGTGTGTGTATATAATGTGTATGGTTGTTGTGGCCACAGTGTAGCTCTTTAATTTTTGTCACCTTCTTTTAGACATATACACAGCTACATACTGTAGACAGCTGTTGCTCCGTCTTAGCTTGTAGTGAAGGCACACAGTACAAGCCTAAAGCGCTAATATAGGAAAAAAAAAAAACACTACAAAATCCACAAATCCTGTGTGGGTTAAATTACTGCAGTGCAGCACAGCTGAAGCTTCATCGTTTGTATTTCATGCTCTGGCAGTAAAGTAGGGTGCTGTGATTCCTCCTCCCTGCTTGACTGGGCAGATTATGCTCAGGTGTCAACCGCAGCCAAGAAAGCGGATTACTTGTGTCCAAATAGAGTTGTCAGTTTGGAAACTCGAGATCCAATCATTTCCATGTGAATAGTAATTATAGAGGATCAAAAACACCTTTTTGTCAGATGCGCGCAATAGATGGGACAATCGCGTACTAATGAAGGATTTCACATGGATGAGGTGAACAGAGGTTCTTTCCCTCAACCACGAGTTGCTCTCTTTTTTCTATCCTTCCAGTTGTCTCCATGAATGTGTTTGGATCTACCACATAAAAAAGTATTTTTATGAAAAATCCGATTTTTCTTTGCCAAGAGGTCAACATTTGTACCTATTTGGGCAAATTTTGTCTACATCTTAAAACGTTTGAAAAGAAGAGTAAACATTGTTTCAGATGGGAGACCATTAGTATGCTGTAACTTGTACCCCTTCTTCTTCGACTTTCATGTACAAATGTTTTAGTCTATTTTGTATTTTGTTTCAAAGTCGAATACAAGAAAACTATTATCAAGGCAGAAAATGTAACAATACTTCTAAGATGAAAGCTTAAAAAGGAAGAAGTTCCCACGTAAATGTACCACATTTCTTTTGACTGATGTTTAGTAAATACACTTACACTTATTTTCGAGCAGTTTTCTTCTTGAAAGGTTTTTTTTTTTTTTTAAGATCTAAGATATAAGATCTAATCAGAAACTAGCTGGGACCTCCTTCTGAAATCAAATGTGTGCGTCTGGATCTATGTGAAGGCATATAAATCTAATTTTGCAACATGTAATAAAACTGACTGTAACAAATGTTACTGTACCTATGCTAACTCCTAACCTTGTTAATACCACTTAAAAAAAGCACAGTCTGACATGCTACATGTTAGCCACGTTAGCGTATTCACAATAACACCCAACCTTTTTTGCAACTCGTAATAAAAAAACAGACTGTTCCATGTACCTCTCAAAATCAATTTGACATCAGTAAGCAAACCAAAATAAATCCACATATAAGGAACTCCGGATCATAAGGCGCACTGCAGTTTTAAAAATATATAAATGAAGGCTTTTGAGTGCACCTTACGGTGTGGAAAATACAGTACATGTTCTGTCGGAAACAACATTTGTCATCACAGGTTTTCCCACACATGATCTCTGCACCTGAAAGCTTAAGCCTTGACCATGACAGAGCCCCCACCTTCATAAAAACCAAGCGTGATCAAACGGCCTTAACTTTGACCCCTTCTCTGAAAACACCTTTTTGCACACACACACACACACATGTGGAGGCGTACAGAGCGAGTGAATCTGTTTTATTATTACGAGCTTGTGCATTGTTCATCCCACCAATACCCAATCACTCATTTTCCCACTAAGTACCTCTCCCTCCCGATGGCTTCACTTGGTGCTCGGGTCGAAAAGGTCACACAATTAAATGGCTAAGGCCTTCTGTTCTTGTCATAGAATGGTGATGTATCACTTCAGGCTGGCTGTACGTGTACCTGACACACTGTGAGCATGAATATGATTTCAGAGGTCATTAAAAATTTAACAGCGTGACCTAATTACCCAAGCTCCCTATTCAGATTCCAAGCAGTAAGTGAGATGGAGAGAAGAAAAAGGAGGAGGAGGATCTGTGTATGGCAGACTGAGCCTCATCTGGAATCAATTATAATTACTTTATGTTGCTACTTTGTCAATCAATATGGAGGGAGCTGTAATGGATCGCTCAGGTGTCACATACTGTACTTGAAGCCACGGGGTTGTTTGTGTGTTTGCTGGGCGACATTTCCAGAAGAGACGGCTGTAACTAGTGTGCTGGCTTTAGTGCGGTAAAGTGGATAAGGTTTGTGAGCACTGTCATTTATCTTAAAGTGGGTTGATTTCAATTCGGAGTGTCGCCCCATAAATGCATGGAGAGCACGGCACACACATTGGTAACGATCTTTGTAGGCAGATGGGGGAGAAAAACTGCTATTGTTGTCGTTCAAGTCAACTTCCTCTAAGGTTGCATGATTTTTTTTCCTCTTTTTTATTCCATATTGATTTGTCAGTACTGATTCACAAACAAGGCAGATTACCATTATCTGCTGTTACAAAGTGTTTCAGGAATCTTTGACTGAAGTCATAAAAACCTGGGGCTTTTCATGTCTCCCCACATCGATTTAACGCTTCTGAGAATGAATTGCAGATCAATTGGCTTACCTCCGGGCAGATTTAATGAGCAAGCAAAACACTGAGGCCTGTTGTTGGCTGCCTAGCGCTTCCTGCTTTTTCACCCAACCGCAAGAACGATGAAGAGGAAGAGGAAGAAACGACACAATGATTTCCACTTTCCTGCCCTCTCTGCACTTTTGAAAAACTTTAAGCTGAAGATCGTCCATTAACCAGAGATGATTTAAAGGATGCAGTTTTTCACTCTTGACTTGCATTTGCATGACAACAACAACGCCTCATGTTGCCCTAATATCTGTCGTAGTCATTTTGTGCGAATGACACCAAATTTTTTTCCTAATAAAACCATCTTCAAAGCATTTTTTGGGGGCTTGTTTGGCACAACATGGTTGCTCGCCGTCTAATTTTCAAGATTTCATGTAACCACGAGAACACGATGTTGCAGCAAAGCTTTGTGATGCTTACAAGCCCACCATTACCACTGTTTATCCCATGACATCATTTCCCTTCCTTTGCCAAGTGCTGCCACACTGACTCACAGTTCAGTCGTTAATCTCGCTCCATCTCTGGTGTGAACCAACCACATTGGCTTCTGTAATAGAAGTTCTTTTTTCCAGCCTCTTCACCCAACCATTGCACTATAAACATCTGCCCTTCGCCCCACCTGGGATCAATAAATTCTGTTGCCATGTGGTCATCACCTGACATACGTGCTCCTCACCACCTTGTGCTTGTAGCTGATTGGTCCTCAACAGTCTTTGTTTATTTGCATGGATCTGACAGCAAGACCCGGGGCCCCTACGTCCCCCTAGCTGCCTTTCCGGCCCTCAAAGCTACTCTTTGGGTTCACCAAGAAGCCACAAAGGGGCTGATGGGAAGTTAAGACAAGCTGATGTTTAGTTAAAATGAGAAGGCAGCGCCTCGGTGTGGCTGATTCATAACAAAAACTTAGTAAGATAGAAATTATGCAATATTATAAAAGTAAAATGTCAGTAGTTGAGACTACAAAGATGAAAAAAGACACACATCAATGGAAATGGTCAAAGGGACGTTTGTGAATAGTGTGTGTTCGTTAATTCAGTGTGGTGTCCCAGACAAAACAAGCAAAACGAAAAAAAAAAAAAAACTGAGGAAATAGCAAAAAAAAACCAGAAAAACAAACGTTTAAGAGAACTAACACGAGTAGTCATTTTTAATTCAACTGTCTCAGTATCGAACAATATTTTCCAAAGTGTGTTCTTTTCCTCTCATTCTTTGCCACAAAGTTGCACATATCGCAAATGCTGTTTTGTGTCATTGTTGCATCTGCTTGAAAAAATCGCAAATGCATTCATTTCATCATCAATACCTTCGACATTACGCTACCTAAAAAAATATGTTTATATAACAGATTAACATGTTCCCTTGTTTATCGCGAGAGTTACGTTCTAAGAATAGCCCGCGATCGATGACATTTGCAAAGTTAGATTGCAAATATTTTAAGGTCGTAAAATCTCTCGCGTGCAACTTTGTACACTTTCATCAGAGAGAGAATACACATTTTCTGAGTTTTCTCTTTTTGAGAAAACTCTTTCCAAAAACGTGCAAAATTCATACTTTTGTTAAAAATAGAGCTAGTATTATAGAATGAAAACAAAGATCGTTCACGATTGAAGACCTGTGTAGATTTGGCGCGCTGAATGCATTCTGTAAGAAGAAGAAGCACGAAGTAGATTGATAGATAGATTGAAAAGATCAATGGCCAATCAGGATGCAGAACATAGTGAGATGTAAAAAAAACAACAACAAAAAACACGCAAACTTGTACTTAAAAAAAAAAAATATCAGCAAAACAGTGAGAACCTGAAAAATGAACTGCGATATAGTGAAGGAACACTGAATTACTCAAAGCTGAAACAAGTTCCAGCAGCAGTTACAGTTTATCGGCCTCTGTTGGCGACTGTCCAAAATCACACACTTCCTAAAAGAACTCTGAAGAGCATAAGTATCACTTGTGCTTTTTTTCTCCTTCTGTTTCCTTCCCAAATCTCTGTTTTTGAGCTCCTTGAATCATTAAACCTTTTGTAAATGAATGTTAATCTATCACAGTAATCCTTTAAAAGCTGTTTTTGGTCACCTTTGTTTAGACCACCAGAAGGTGGTGGACTGGACAGGAGAGACGAAGGCTGTGATGTAGAAAGAGCCTTGTGACTGCAACGCAGAGTTGCGGTTAACGGCGTAATGTTGAGCGGTAATATTTAGAGCTCCTGTAATTGCCCCTCAATGATTTAGACCTGGTGGCGAGCATGTTTCCCTCATTGTTCATGGAGATTTTATTATACCATGGTGTTTAAAAAAAAAAAAAAAGGTAGCTCATTGTTGAAACTTAGATCCATTGAAAGGGTATGCTATTCTGAGTGCACAGGAAGCACATCAACAACTTCTCATACCCTACCATTAGGTTCGCCTTCTTTGCCTCTTATCCGGCATCTTTTTTCTTTAAAGGAGCACTGGATGGATTGCAATTCATTGGGGTTTCATTGTATGCAGGAATATACACTATTAAGTGGCAGCATATAGAAACAAACCTTTGATTAAATGCATTTGAATCACAAAGAAACAGCAAGACCCCCCTCCTCAAGCTTTCAGCTAATAAGGGCTGCTTTTTGACTTTCTACCTGCACACGCTGACTTTTGACACCCGTGGTTTTCATGAGGGGTATTTTGGAGGACTCTCATATGGCGGCAACCCCAGATTAAATCAAGGCGGCTGTAATAAAATATAATGTTATATTCATTTTGTCATCATTACCGATTCCAGTGCACTGAAAGGCTTGAAGATTATAATGAATTTCAAATAAGTTCAATGTGCTAATGGAGGAAGACGGAGAGTAGTGTGGATTACTAATATTAGTTAAGGCTCTATGTTTCATTAGGATGTATTAGAAAATAAGATATTATAATGGGACAATTTTGTGTGTGTGTAATGTACTTGGATAGTCGAACAAATTTCTGCCTATTATTTTCTGCCAGTGAGGTGTTGAAACACAGTTTAATGATAAACTTACTGATTTCTTCAACATGCATTTATTAAACCCCAATGCAGCGTCTTGTAGCAAATTGTGATGGTGCATGTTTTTTTTAATGACAGAACTGTAAATGAAATAAGGTTTTTTTTAAAAACAGAAGAAATCCGGTCATTCTATACATAGAATTGAAGAGCTGTATTTATCTGAGCAAGGCGTGCAGATCTCTGAAAGCATCTCCACTGTTTGCATAATAGATTAGAAATTTGCATTTTTGTTCATTTTCCATGTATGCACATTGCCTGGAAGAATAACACTTCATGCATATCAGATCAGCCTGCCTACAATTTGGCGCAGTATATTATTTGACAATCTAAAATGTGTAATTTGCATGAAATTGCTTAATTAAAACACAGTCACTGGGGGTATTAATTTCTTTGTCTGACAGAGGAGTGTAGTAACGGGAGAGCAGGGGAGATGTAAAATGCTGTCAGATAGCGCTTTCACAGAGGCAGAGAGAATTTTTTTTTTCTCTTCACTCTTCCAACGGCACCCAGCGATGGGAGCGGATAACGGCTGCTCGGCTAATTTGGGTTATGATGGTAAACGGAGGCCACTGCACTAGAAAGATACCAAAGGGAGGGAGAGACATAAGTGTGTGTCAGTGGGAAATATAGGAAGGGTAGGAGACCAGCTTTTTGTTCTATTGCAAAATTGTTTTCCGCAGGGTGGAAATGGTGTAGACATTGATGATGCGCAAGCTTCAATGGTCTTGAATTAAGAGCTGCAACCAGCCATTATTATAGCTATTCCTTAAATAATTTCTTGTTACCATTGTTTTTTTTTTATTGTTCATGGTTATTTTTGTGTCATCTTCTTTAATAAACAACAACATTTTCTATGATGCTTTAAAAGGCTTCAGTTTAAAAAAAAAAAGGTTTCATATTGTCAATTAAAGTTTCTAGAGAAAAACTGAACTGATTATTTTCTTTGTTTTTCTTTTTTTTTTTTCTTTGTTAAACATTTGACCTAAATTTTCAGCTCTGTAGCCAATGATGTTGGTTAAGTTGTTGCAGTGAAAAATTTCTAAAGCCTGCCATTAACCTACCCACTCCTGGCATTTCTGTCCGTCTGTTCGTCCATCCGTCCGTACATGAAAAATCTGTATCCAACCCTGTGTACTAGAAGTCTGTCCTTCCGATGTATTCTAGAAGTCCGTCTGTCTGTCCGCCCATTTACTAGAAATCTGTCCATCTGTCTGAAAATATATACTAGAAGTCTATTTGTCTGTTAACGTGTATATACTAAATCTCTGTCCACCCATTGACATGTGTATGTACTAGTAGTCCGTCCGTCTTGACATCTATATATAGTCTAGAAGTCACTCATTCAGAGCTCAAAAGCATTAAAAACAACTAATGATTAAAACAGGTAAAAGTAAAAAGTATAAATAAGTGTCATAAAAACAAAAGATAAAAGAAGAAACTGAACAATCAAGCTAGAAGCGTTTCCGTCCATTCTTCCATCCATTGACATGTATACGTAGCAGAAGTCTATCCGTTGATACTAGAAGTCTGTCCATCCATCAACATCAGTAATTGCTGATTAGCTACATTGAATGAGCCCAGTGTCTGATTGACTGACCACACCTGATCTTGGTGAGCAGCAATTACTGAAGCAGGGCTAGCTGCATAGCAAGCAGGGCGGTAACTCACGAGGAACAGGGATGGAGACACCTGTCCATCCGTTGGCATATATATATATATATATATGTATATGTGTGTGTGTGTGTGTGTGTGTGTGTGTGTGTGTGTGTGTGTATATACTAGAAGTTTGTCTGTCCGTTTGTCCATCTGCCGTTTGTCATGACGAAGAAATCTGTCTGTCTATTGACCCCTATACACACTAAAAGTCTGTCTGTCCACACATATAATAAAGTCCGTCTTTCCTTAGAAGCAGTTTGAAAATAGAAGTATACGTCATTTACTTTTTATATACCCTATGTCCGTCTATATTCCATGAATATGTATACCATACATTTGCCATCTGACTGCATATATGTACTCTTTGTCCGTCCAAAAACTCTTCCCACAAGAAGAGTTTTTATGTAAAATTTGACCAAACAGATTTCAAATTCCTCCCGTTTGAAACCAGCAACCAGTGGTCATTTTCAGAACTGCAACTTTTGGTATTTCCAGGTCTGCCTTAAAGTGGGGGCTTGAGTTCCTCTATTTTTTTTTTTTATTTAAATTACTGCAGGGTTTTAATACAAGGAGGTTATGATATGGCTCTATGAGGTTCTGTTCTATTCAAGCAAGCGGTTTAAAAAACATCCACTCGTTAATTGGTACCCGGGCCTTTTTTGGTGCCATCACAAATGTGTGTGTGTGGGGGGGGGGGGGGGGGGGGGGGGGTGTTGCCTAGTGGAAAAGGGCAAAGAGGAAGGATGAACCAAAGAGATTAAAAAAGGGAGTCGTAAAAGCTTTGGAGCATGGCAAACAGTGAGATTAAAGCTTCTTTCCAGTTCCAGTTGGATCTGTGTGCGCTGCCTGCATGTCTGTACCCTTTTGTCTTAAATATCAAAGGCAGCAAAGGCACGTTAACATTTCAGTAATTCCGCAGCTAGATGAGGAGCACACAGGAGGGTGAGCGATGCAGTGAAGAAGTCATCAAACTCAAACGGCGGGTGCATGTTTCTCCTTGTTCCGCCGTTCTCAGAGATGAGACAGCCATTCGCCGGATCTCGGGATGCTACGCCAGGAGGCGGCACGGGCGTAGAAGCATTTAACAAAGACGAAAACTGCAGATCACTTAGAGGAAAGCAAAGGAAAATAAAAACGTTGGAAGAGTCCGGCTGCAGAAGAGAAAGCAAGAAGGGAGTGGATGTTGAATAAAAGAGGCTGCCAAGACAGGCAGAGAAATGCATATATTGGGGAAGTGGAATTGAGGCAGATACGCAGGCAGGCAGGTTCAGTTAGGGGTCCTTGTCATGGGTGTCAGCAGAGAGGTTGAGACAGAGACAGCAGCACTGAGGGCAGGCTAACACTGACAGGACCTCCACTACAGCCTTGACGGCCAGCTTCACTGGGACCTTAATTGGTCCTTTGATGTTGCTGGAAAAGGTGGTGAAGGCAATGGAAATAGAATCTGTCCCTCTCTGTTGGCATGTCATTATATTACCATGTACCCCTGTGTTTATTTATGAATCACAGCCTTATGTTTTTTAGTGGTACTCGAGGGCCCCGTATTTTCCGTAACTTATTTATGTATTTATTTTTCTGTCCCTCACTTTGCCCTCCTCTCTTACATTTCTTCAACACGTCTCCAGTGCAGCTCAGCTTCACAGCTCCCTCTTAGTCTGGGTCACTGTTGTCACTTTAGGCTTCTAATTACTAATGCGCTTTTGGGAAAAGATGAAAAATGAGTTTATATATTTAGAATCCTGCCAAATTCACACCTTCTGTAGGAATGTGGTTATTTGAAAAGTTCTTCTATTTATTTATTTATTTTTCAAACTAGGGCAAAAAAATATAAGGGAAAAATGCAATTATTATCAAGGTTTTAACCAGTTTTTATTACATATAGCAATAAAAATGGTTTTGTAACTTTTTTCGGTTAAATTAGGTTTGGTTCCGTTATTAATTGCCTTTTCAATTATATGAACTCTAGAAAAGTGCTGCTTTTCTGTTTATTTTCCACCAACTAATGACTAAATATTCTATATACAATGGATCAGTCTTGTAATCCAAATAGGAAATAGTGACTTTGAAACCTAATTTTTGTTCATTTTCTGGTAAAAAAATGAAAAGAAAAAATGCTTTGTCAGCTTTATTAATCCTATTTCTAATTAGATTTAAAGACCCACTCTTGTGAAAGTGTTTTTTTTTTTTTTTTTTACATGTTCTTGTAGCATTTTTCTGATGATAGAGGACATATTTAAGCAAAACTGAGTGGTGGCAAGCTAGAGCATGTAAACAGAGAGCTCTCACTTATAAGTGATGGGAAGAGGGAGTTAGGTTGCTCCACGCCAACAGTCCTGCTCACAACTCAGAGACAAATTTCTTTTGAACTACTACGCCTTGCAAAACTATGTTCAAGAAAACAACAACAATTTTTAAAAATGTTGGTTAAAAACATCATAATCATAATTCAAAAACCACTGGGAATTCTTTTAAAATCGATCAATAGATAAACAGAGGCTTAACAGTTGTTTTAGGATTTTTTTTTTTTAATGAAAAAACAAATACTTACATCTATAATTAACATTCAAAACGGAGATTTGTAGCTTTTTTCTCATAGCTTTTCTACTTTAAATCCAAAATGTCTTTTAAATTATATCAAAACTAAAACATGAAAACAGAAAGATTAAGTTTTAGTTTACCCGGTTTCAGTTTGGTTTCAGCTAAAGTTTACCCAGGACATAACAGGAGGGTTAAAGTAAAAAATAAAAAATAGAATTTTACTCCCCCCTTCTCTTTTTAACCTTCTATTTCCTTTGGTGGGCTGTATACCTTTGCAAATGTTTGTCCACATGGGAAGCTGTTTTTTGAGCCATACATCTAATCGTGTTTTACTCCGTCTGCCTGTGTTCCCATCAGTTAATTGTAAAGAGTGTACCAACAAGAAATGGTTTGTTTGTGTGCACATGTGTGTGCGTCATAAACCCCTGCTGCCTCCGCTGATCAAATGGTGCAACCACGGTAAGTCCTGGTAATGTGTGCAGCTCTTTAGAGCCGGGACTTCTTTTGAAATGATGATGATAATGGATTCAGTCCTCTCATTAATGGAGTCCGAGAGCTCATTAGGCGGCAACAAACAAGCTGGCTCAGGAAATGCCAAGTACCCCCATCTGCCGCCGTCTCCCATTTCATCCATGGATGTGATCACGTTACTGTCATTTACCTCAAACCCTCCTATTCCTCTCCACAGGCACAAACACTCACCGGGGGGGCACACACAGACACACACTGCAACATTTTTCAGTCCTTAGCCGAGCGACTGTGCCAGCCTCCCAGAAGCAACTTCAAAGCGATCCAGGCTCTGCAGCGCTCCGCTGGGACTCTCTGAGAGACTCTGGGTTGTGGGGTCAGGGGATCAAGAGCACTGAAATGGATCTTATGTCTTTGGCTGTGCTCAGCCTTCTTTAGACTCCTTGTTATCACACTCAGCTTGATATAGAGGCCAGGTTTTATACACCTGCATCACCTGCATTCTGTCTGTTCCCACTCACTGTCTTCCCAGGTTAGATTGTCATTCCTTTTCGTGACAGTTGAGGAGCATGGTGACATTTTTTAAGGGGTTTGCTATCCTTTCCTCCCTACTTCGTTGTGGACACTTTGTCATTGAGCAGCATGGGTTTTCTGCGGCAAACGCAAAAAGAAATAGATTAATCACTAGGGAGACAGTTATTCAGGTATGGCTCCTGCATACTGTATGTGTGACAGCTCTGGATGAATCGATAGGTGTCGTGTCTTTAATTTTAACCTTGCCTCCTGTAGTAACCTCAGTCAAGTGCAACAGCTCTCCAGTGGGAGTGAATCCCACTGACAGGTTGATAGTGGGGAGAGAAAAAAAAAACTGGCCTGTTCGGGTAAAACTTTGTGTTCAACAGGTTCCAACAAAACTGACAATTAGATTTGAAATATTTTACATTTTCACATAAATGTAATTCCAGAGAAACAAATTTGGAAAATGAGCTTTTAGAAATCACAAAGATTTTCTTGTGAAAATCATCCAAATCAGGAAATAACTGACAGACTACCAAACCTTCAACTGGACCTAGTAACAGTCGTTTCATTCCCTGGTCTTTGAGTCGGTGACGGTAAATGTCGAATTAGATTAAGTGTCACCATCTTAGCCTGATATGACTCACCTCAAAATACTCATTTAAAGTTAAATATGAAGAGAAACTATCAAACATTTGTAAAAAAGTGTAGCCCTGAAAATGTAGTTGTCAGAATGCTAATTACAGATATAATGTTGATACATTTAGATGTGGAAAAA
Organism: Adrianichthys oophorus; assembly: GCA_036245035.1. Lineage (NCBI taxonomy): Eukaryota > Metazoa > Chordata > Actinopteri > Beloniformes > Adrianichthyidae > Adrianichthys > Adrianichthys oophorus. The sequence continues at coordinate 1,445,304 of BSAI01000030.1, forward strand.
GCAATGGGTGACTTGCTTGTGTAATGGTTATTTGGTGATATGTCACTTCTGGTTTCAAATGAGATTCTGTGGTGCCTCCTCCCTTTAATATCTGTTCCAATGAGGTATATATTGCTAGAGATGAGATGCAGGCCTTTTACCATTGATCAAGATAGCAACGCCATATTGGAATGGTATGAAAATAATGGGACGTGGCTTCGCAGATACAGTCAAACAGTAACATTAACAGTAAAAGATACAGTAACATTTTGGTCCGATTTAAAAAAGAAAAAAACTGACCATCACAAAAAAAAAGACCCAGGTTATTAATTTTGTGTTACTAAGTGCGACAGATCAACCACATTACATACCTGATGCATGATTGTGATTTTATTCAAGTTCACATACATACTAAGACAGGGACGGGCAACTCCAGGCCTTAAGGGCCGCAGTGTGTGCAGGATTTCCAGATATCCAAGCCCTACTCATGACTGATTACCTGCTTCAGGTGTGTCCAGCCAATTAGAACATGCCAGATCATGGTATGTTGGAAAACATGCAGGAATGCGGCCCTCGAGGCCTGGAGTTGCCCACACCGCATGTGGCCATTGTAAAGGCTATTGGCCAGTCTCCGACTGAGAACAGTGCAGCCTGGTCATATTGGTCCGGGGGGTCCGTGGACAGGCGTGGACAGGAGAGGGGGCACAATGATCACCACAGCCCTTGTGCGGCGATGCCTGGGCGAGGTTCACATTCACCCAGTGGGGGGCGGCAACGCTGGGCTGGGGGGTCCCCTTCTACAAGTGGATCCCACCCAGCCTCTATCAGAAGGACTCAGGCACCCGCTTGACACCGTGCAGACTGTTTTCTATGCGCCACATGTCCGCCTGCCTGCCGGGGATCCAGTGCTGGGATCTTCCTTCTTCTCTCGTTTTCTAGATGTTTTCTAGAAGTTCTTAGCTGACACTAAAAGTCACACTGAAAAGTCACATCCTTGTTTCTCCAGCTCTGTTTGTATAATTTTAGCACAGCAGTGAACCAGCATCTATACCATTCTAACGTAATGTCTAATTTTGCATATGCAACAAGCCATCTCTAACGACATCTACCTCATTGATCTGTTCACAGTGGTCCCTCGTTTGTTGCTGGGGTTATGTACTAAAAATAACCCGCGATTAGTGAGATCTGAGAAGACTGAAACACCTCACTACACACTTACTGTATACACTTTTCTCAGACAGACATGAACATTTTGACACTTTTCTACCTTGTTTAAACTCTCAGAGTTAAAACTTTGTAGAAATGTAGGTTTAGTGTTATCAAATGAAAACGAAGATCTGCTCACAATAGAAGATTGATCCGTTGCACCTCTACTTACTGAGGATGTGTTTTATGCTCACATACATACATTTCTGGGATATCTGAGTTAACACTTTACAAATCAATACATTTCAGACAATTAAAATGAAGGAAAATGTTCTCTCTGTCCTTTTTTTGTTTAAAAGTCACATTGTTGCATAAAATGTACCTAGTAAAACATTGTGATTAATCACAATCCAAAAGTGTATTAATCTGTATTAAGTGTTATTAATCTGATTATTTTTTTAATCCATTGACAGCACTTATAATAATACAACGTAAAGTTTTGCATATAATATAACGCAATAGTATAGTATTGTTATGTATTATATTTAAATAATGTAAAGTGTCACTGTTATGCAACATATGTCGATGCAAAGCCGGTTTAACCCGCATTAGAATCAACTCATCAAAGAGTTATGGTAGGTCATTGAGTGTGTGTTATTAAGGTTATACCGGCAACATCTCCAATGTAAAAGGGTTGAACAGAAATTGACCTACAGTACTTACATGTTGATCTGTAGCTGGCCTTAAATTAGCCTGATAAAAAACTAAGGCGTGACATCATCAAACATTGTCCAACGACATGGCCATAACCTAATTTCTGTTGTATTTTATCTGCCCAATGTTTTGGCCACCATATTCTTTCACACTTCATAAAATTCTGTCTTCTTGTGAAAATAAAAGAGCGTCACGTCCCCATTAAATGTCTTCTTTAATTAGCCGTTTGTTTTGTTTTAAAAGAGTCATCCAGCACATCAGAAAAGACACAGCAGATGACAGAGCGGTAGAAGAGCGATGCTTCCTCTCCGTCATGGAAAGAAGTGATCGTTTCTTGTCAGGGATGATGAAAGATCAGAGTACGAGCTCCCCAAGAGCAAAACTCACAAGGGTCCACTCCGTCGTCACAAGGACTCAGTTATCCAACATAATGATTCACATCAAAATGATCAGAACTTGCTGTTCTTTAGCTGAAACGCATCACAAATGTCACCTCCTCTGTCATTTTTTGCAAAAATTTTCATTCATCAAAAAAAAAAGAAGGATGCGATGGAGGAATGTGCTCTCATTTTTTTGTGCATTATAATTATGGGCTTGAGGGATATCAATTAAATGTGTCCAATTAAAGAATGCTTCAAAACTGGAATATAAAGTTGCGCCTCCTGTTTTGATCTATTTACTTGCAGCGAAGGCAACAGAGGGGAAAAAGGAGTTGGAAGTTTCAAAAACAGCCTCTGTTCGACATGAAAGGCACATTTGATCATATTTTTTTATTTTTGTCTTAAAGAGAAAAGCTTGCCAATGAGGAGTCATTCCCCATTAAAGTCAAGCAAAATTATCAGGCCTGCATTAAGGAACCTTAAAAAAAATAAATTAAAAAAAAAAGCGAGATATGTATCATGCATGTGGATATGCATAAACATGATGGAGGAGCTTAAGTAGAAAATGAGATCTGATGCTGGAGTGAAGAAGCGAAAACTGGCATGCTTGGAATGCATTTAAATTTAAATATTCATGTCATTATAATTCTGAGGAATGTGGAGCGACCGTATGATATTTTATTGAGGAGGTTTTAAAAAATGAATGCCGTCCCTACTCCTTAATAAAAATCCATGGCTTTCAGTCGAGTCAGTTCCAGACCTGCGCGCGTCCTTTCGGTTAAGTAACAGGACCGAGTGAAAACCGGGAGTAGGCCACAGATGAGTGGCTGGGCTGGACCTCGAATGTGGGAAAACAAAATTTGGAGATCTACAGAGGCCTGTCTTCTTGCTGTGCTAAAATGCAACACGGTAAGTAAATTGCATCGATTGAAAGTTAAAGCACATATGATAGACATCTGTTCATTAGGGAGATTAAAAGAAAAGGTTGATGGACCATCGGATATTTATTAGAACATTGTTTTAAAAAATCCTTTTGATCAATCATGATTTTTCCCTTGATATGGTAAAACTTTAAACCACATGTGGTGTGTCTTTAGGGATTCCCTTTCCCCACAATAGTGTAAAGCAGGGGGGTCAAACTCCAGGCCTTGAGGGCCAGTGTCCTATGTTTTCCAACGAACCTGCCGTTGAAGCTACTTATTGGCTAAACACACCTGATCCAGGTAATCAGCAGCATATTCAGCAGGATTTCTGGAAAACCAGCAGGAGGACGGCCCTTGAGGACTTGAATTTGACTCCCCTGACGTAAAGGGTCTTGCCCAAGGACCTACAATGGATAAAGCTCATTGCGCAACCTGCCAGTCCGGCACTTAACCAGCAATTATTCCACACTGTCGATGTAAACATACTAGAATGCAGTAGGGATGCAACAATTCATTTTAACCATGATTCAATTTAATGGTCTAAACATGTGATTCAGTTTTAAACCAAGAATTGTCTTTAGGGTTAGGGTTATACAAGGCAGGATTGTCTGGGTGTATTGATGAAGAAGTTGAAGTTACAAACTGGAACAAATAAAACGTCTCGAGCAAAACGAACGCTGATCTAAAAATGTCTGGAAAAGCAGAAGTCTTCATCAGGTCATTATGGATGACCACCCCAACGACTGTATTCAGCAGTGTGCAAAAGCAGACATCACAAATGTGCAATGTTCGCCATGTCTTCATTTATTGATCCAACCTTGACAGCAAAAAAAAAAAAAAAAAAAAGTTAATACATCAAAATAAGCAGGAAAAGAGGGTAATTGACCCCTGCTTTTAACCCTGTATTTCTGAGACCCTTATCTCCTTAGCACGGTCCAAACTTTTCTTAAAAACCTATTGTATAATTTAGTCCATGTTTTCAGCCCTGTAGTGCATCATCATTCCACTAGGGACAGTAGAAAGGTTTCTCCTGCACATTTCAAAATGACTGCCTTCATGAAATCTCAAAAACACTTTTGGCAGGTAAAAGTTTAGAGCTAATTTTCAAAACTTTCTGGTGAGAATAACTTTTCTATTGTTACCAAATCAAACTTTATTTATAAAAAGCGCTTCTCATACTTGGCGTAACTCGAAGCGCTTTACATTTAAAAACAAAAACACACTACAAACCCAACCCACCCCTTACCCTCCCCCCTCCCAACCAATAACACATACAACGCATGACCCCAAACACAATGAGGAGGCTACTAATAAAATAATTTCTAAAAGAAACTTAAGGCTTGGCTCTGCTGTGAGGAAACTGTATTTGGGAATCTATTCATCCCAGGAGCAGTTCAGTCACAGGAACGCTGTGCCCATCCAGACCGGGACAGTAATGGAGTTGCCTTTTTTTGTAAATAACTACTTGCTGTAATGAAAGAAAACAACATTTGTTAATAATTAATACTATGTGATACAGTTATGCCTTGTTAAAAATGTTTGGATCAAATGTGAAGTAAGAAGTGTTTTTACTAAACAATTTTTAAAAAATATTTAACATGTGTAAGCAAAAACTTACCAAACCACCCAATGGTTATTTGATACTATCTATATCTTATAACAATTATTTTGTCTGTGGATTTAATAAAAAAAAAAAAGACATTTCTGGTGATTTTTTGATGTAGTGGGCTTTAAAGGGTTAAGTGTGAATCTACCATCCTATGATGATTTTTTTTTTTTTTATCTTAGTCTCTTATATCCATTATGTTTGACCTGAAAGATGACTTGTCCTCTCATCCCTTAGAATTATCTTGTTTTTAAATATCAAAAGGGTTCCCCACTACATGCTCTAAAGGACGGTTTCCATGGTTCTCAAGTATCCATGGGTTCTTGTGGAATGGCGTTGGAAGACATTGATCTAAAGGTCTGATCGGTTTTCTTAGCAGATATGGGAGACGGTTATAATACAGTGGTATTCTGCCGGAATATTTGCTCCCTCTTTTGCGTTAATTATCTTTTGTTTGTCTTTGATAATCCAGCGGCCCGGTGAGGTGCCTATAATGAAAGCCCTGAATCACAAGGTCCACATTAAAAAAATAAATAAATACCAACGTTGTCATTACCACATCATCAGGGCATGATCAATAATGTATGAAATGCACATTAAGCAGAGAGAGGCAGGAGTTTATGAAAATGACTTGTGTGAATAGATTAAATCACAACTATTATTACTTGGCTTTTGATGTCGTGCATCATAGTAATTACGAAATATTTAAAAAGAGTGGGAAGATGAGAGAGAAGCAGAGTCTTTTCTTCTACAGCCATAAAATTGAATTTATGTCACAGTGTAAGTCATGTCTGGAGTCCACAGCACAGAATGTATTGCTCCAAATAACAATTTCTTAATTTCATTCCTTTTTTTTCGTAGTCAGCCTATTAGAATCTGAACAAAGAGAACACGTCGGCATGATAAAATGGTGGTATAACCTTCTTTTTTGTGTGCGCTTGCATGTGTGTTTGGCATTGTGTAAAATTTGGTGTAATAATTAGTTGAAAGACCCATATTTCCTCTCGTCTTTGTCCCTGACATTCCTTTACGATCGCCATAAATCTCCCGTCCAAAAAGTGCTCAAACCTGCTGGTCCATTAGTTTACAACTCCACCCTGGCTTTTTCCTCTCAGAAAATACATGCCGAACGGCATTGGTTATGGATCGCGCCCTAATAAATCATCCCCTTCTTTGTCGTGCCTCGATAGGAGCGTGCCACGGTGAATATGCCAAACAAGATGGCCTCCTAAGAGCTGCGTCAACATGGTGTTTTCCGATAGAGCAAAAGCTTTATCGGGGGATTAGGGTGTTGAAAGGACGGCCGCGGCTGGAGCAGCTAATTATCTGTATGTTAATGGAACGTCACAACAGCTCTCATCCGGCATGGCGTCCCTCTGCTATCTTACGTTTTTGTGTGTGCGAGAGATCAAGTGTGGGTGCAGGAGGGCGGGAGGAGGAAGGAGGGAGGTTTTTTTTTTTTAAATGACATGTACAGCAGTAATTCTCATTTGTTTGGGGGAAGTTTTCAAACTGTGCAAACGATGTTATTACACTTTTCCACAATTGTGCCTGTGTAATGTGCTATTTGCCATGCCAGGCCCGGATTTCGCAGATGGAAATTAGGGGAGAAAATTGTCACTAACTACTCAATTACAGCGCTTGATGGTTAGGGTGACCCCGGTTGGCAGCAGTGGCAACACAGAGCCAATCACCTTCCGCAGATGGCATTAAATTAGAATAGGGAAAGAGGACAATTGCACATATTCATCGCAGAAAGACATTTGAATTACCTTAGATGCTTTGGCTTCATATTGAACAATTAAGAGCAGGGATGGGATTTTATGGGATGGTTTGGAGGCAAGACGCTACATTAGAAGAATATAGGCATTGTGAAAGAACTCTGTCCTTGGATTTTCAATCCGACAATTAAAGGAGGCTTTGGTCATTTAAATATTGCGCGAGAGCCGATATTGTCTATTAATCTTTTGACAATTAAGGAAACATTTAGTCGTCAACCTGGTACGAAATGTTTGGTATGCGATGTTCATTAAGCTATACATCACTTATTCAAGTTGGACACATTAGGCCCAGAGCATGCCCGAGTCTTTGCTGATCCAGGAGAAGCTAATTTGCTTGGACTGAGATGTTATTCTGCATCGAAAGTGTTTGAAGTCTGGATTCGGTGTCAGAATCCCAAAAAGTACTTTGGTTTTCTCTGGCCGCGTTCTCCTCTGCGTTTATGTTAAACTTGCAGTGACTAAACGGCAGTATCTCGCTCGTGATCGGCGTAGTGTTTCACATTGGAGCTCATGTTTGTGCAGCATGTGAAGCATTTATCCAGCTGCGAAAGATGATCTTTGTTTTGCTCTGGAAAGTGTAACGCAGTTACCTGATCTCCTTTTCCTGAGATCATTATTTCCTCATAAAGAGAAGATTTTCTGCAGTGCCAAAGCTCCACATCGATGCAATTTTAAGACAAGAAAGGGTTTCTTCTATTCCGCTAATGTACACAGTGACGACACAGCACATTTAAGAACCAAATCTGTCTTGAGTTTTATCCTAAAACTGTTAAACGGAGTGCAGAAACCGAGCTTCTTCTCCAAACATCAGATCCCTGCTTTGTGTTTGAGCTCATTTTGCAGCAGAGCCAGTATAATCCAAGCCAGCAGCGGCTGCTGTGGTTTCACCTGACAACTGGAAGTTAAAGATCCCTCCTCATGTGATGTTTTTCCTCTGACAGAATCAGCAGCATCTGCAAGTCTGTAATCAGTGCAGACCGCAGTTTAGCTAAGACGTGTCTTCCCCTGCCAAGGGTTTGCATGTGTTTACACTGCGGTGGCAGACAAGAGCTTTGACGAACTGTGGTCGGGAACAGCGGTCTGGCAGCTGCTGAAACCACAGGCAAGTTGCACGCTCATTTGTCTCGTCTTTATCACTAAATCGATGGCTGTGCTCATACGGGAGAAGGGGAGGACGGATTGTCCTAGAGGGCAACTCCTCTCCACCTTGAGAGCTTTTTGTGTTTGTCTTGTGAGCACTAACCTTTAGAAGAACACTGTAATTCTGCTGAAGATACTTAAAGTCCCACTTTGATCATCTTTTGATCTATCCCAAAAGTTTTCCCAGTGGTTTCTTAACCATGATTATGTCGTTTTTAGCCAAAATAAAAAAATCTGTGTCGTTTTCTGGGACATCGTTTCTGCAGTAGTTCATTAGAAATTCGCCTCTAAATTGTTGGTGAGACTGTTGGGTGCACTTTCTCCCGCTAGCTTACAGCCCCTCACATCCCCAACCTAACATTAGCGGTGCAACAAAAATGGCAAGCAGTATTGTATCTATTCGCTCAGGTTTTTAGCCAGCTCAGACGAGGAAAATGAAGACTTTCACGGATCTTTTTGTCTGCAAGTGGATGTACTGTATCAGAATGGTTGATTGTAAATTTTACGTAACAGCTACACACTTTTTCCAACAACATTTTTTCATCTACTTCTGATTCACAGCAACTTGAATGAAAAACCTACTTGGAAACGCGGTTTCAGGGTGTATTGAGACTGGACACATTCAGTTTAATTCAAATGAACTGAGTTTGTTTCCTCCGATAATCTGGAACACATTTTTAGTCTGAATACACCCAAGCAAACCCTGGTTGAAGATCAGGAACCACTCTCAGACCCATCTTTGGAAGTGGTCTCTGTTTGTTTACAATTGGACTGAGCTCTGGTTCACTCTGAATTTCCTCTGTCTGAATACGTTCTGTGCTCAGGGCGGAACAACTTTACCAAAACGGCCACCGTAGCCGGTAATTGTGTGATCTAAACAGAGAAGACAAACATGAAGCAGCGATGCAACAGCAACTCATTGAAATGTGGTGGGATGAACGCATACTCATTAAAACAACTTTTAACGTGATCCACATTGCTTCTCACATTGTTTTACTGACAATCTAAAAGTCCTAAAGACTTTTCTACATACCTTAGCCATCATCTCCTCAGTAACCGCCTTGCAGCATGCGTCCGCTGTACCAACGCACCAATGAAAAACAGGAGTATTTCCTAAGGAAATGAAAGAAGCAAAGGTCATACCTCTATTTAAAGGTGGCGATAAACGTAGGTTAAATAATTACAGACCCATCTCTTTGCTTCCCCATTTTTCTAAAGTATTAGAATTTTTTTTTTATGTTAGAGTGAACTCCTTCATCAACAAACACAATATTCTGCATGACCATCAATATGGCTTTAGGAAAAACGAACATCTTCATTTGCTCTAAAAAAATTTGTGGAAAACATAGCATCTGTGATAGAAAAAAAACAAAATGCTGTGGGAATATTTTTGAATTTAAAAAACGCTTTCGATGCTGCTGATCACTACATACCATTCAAAAAACTGCACATGTATGGAGTGAGTGGACTGGCCCTAACTTGGCTTAGCACTTACTTGCATAACAGAGAACAGTATGTTGAAATAAATCAGGTAAAATCAGAAACATTTTTAAGAAGGGTTGGTGTTCCTTAGGGTTCAGTTTTGGGGCCGCTATTATTTACCTCATATTTGTGAAATCTTGAGCATGTTGACAACTATTTTATTTGCAGATGAAACGAACTTATTCTGCTGTGGAGACAATTTGGAAGAGTTATTGGATGCAGCTGGAAAAGAACTCAATGAATTTAAGAGATGGTTTGATCTGCATAAGTTAACACCAAATCTAAATAAAACAAAGTTCATAATATTTTGTAATAGAACAACCAATACTAATAGGAAACTCGTGATTATTAATGCTGGAATTGAAAGGGTGTCTGAAATAAAATTTCAGACATAACCTATAACAATACCAACATATCTAAATCAATATCGATACTGTGTAAAGTCAAATATTTCCTAAACCAGTCATCATTGAACACTTTGTACAACTCATTCATTCTTCCCTTACGGTGACCCTGAAGTGCAAATCCCATTCACAAATCATTTGACACGACACAATTTAAATATAACGACAATTAGAAAAGCAAAAAAAATAATATAAAAAACAAAATTACATTTTAGAAATCAAAACAAAAGTTCAGAAACCAGAAATAAATAAACGAAAAACTTTTCAGAAAAAGAAAATTAAATTAAACATTTCAAAAATCACAACGACAATTAAAAAAGTAAAACAAATATTTAAAAATAAAATTACATTTTAGAAATCAAAAACAAATCCCAGAAACCAAAAAAAACAAAAGAAAACGTTTAAAAAAATATAATGAAATGAAACATTTTATGAATGAAAAATTGTAAAAATTGTAATTGTGATTTGCACTTCAGGGCCACCATATTCCCTACATGACTTATGTGTTGAAGTGTGGGAAAACATACAAAACTTCATTAAACTCAGTCTTTTTTCTCCAAAAAATGTTTTAAGAATAATCATCAAGTCACTTTATGCAGAGCAGACAAATCCACTTTTTACATAAACAAAGATTGATGAGGTTTGATGGATTTCAAAATAATTCAATTCATGTTCAAAGTTAAAAATATACAATTGCCAGAAAGTATCCAAAAACCCTTCCGCTTGAGAGAAAATAAATACACTCTGAGAAGAACAAACATGTACGTCAAACCACCTGTCAGAACAAACATGAAACTCCACTGCATCTCCACAAGGGGGGTGCACTTATGGAATCATAGTAGGGAAGACATCAAAAATTCTCAAACCATACATATATTCAAGGCACTCATAAAGGACGAAATAGCAAATAAATATGAAGAAACTAATAACATATTTTGATGGGTTTTTTTTTGTATGTGTACATATAAAAAGAACAAATGTGTTATTTTGCTGTTCTTTTCATCATTTTGATATTGTTTTGTGTTCATTTTACTCTGTTTTGACAAAGACCTCTACATAATGTTTAGTTTGTGTTGAATAAGAAACAGAGGGCTTGGACTTTGATAAGCTATTAGCTTTATCCAAAGCCCTTTTTCGAACATTAAACATTGTTATTACGTTTGTGATTGTTTGTGGAATAACTTGCATGGTTTCTTTTGTTGGTTGGTTTGTTTTTAGTTATAAGTTTTTTTGTGTTGTGTGTTACTCGACATTGATACAGACGTTCAAAATGATCCCGCGAAATATAAAGTTTTGAATAATCCCGACATGAAGTGTAAAGCTTAGGACTTCCATTATTCTTTCTCTCATTGCTTTGCCCCACCCTCTTAATTCCTGGTAAATGACTGAATACATTTTTTGTCATGTGCGTTACAAGCTTTGGTTTAAAATAGAAATGTCTGGTAGACGGCAGTCTGAAAACAGAGCAAACGCAAGGTTCAGGACCAAATGGAGCAGACTCTGTCCGGATCAACGACTTCTCCAGTCTGAACACACCCTTAATCTTAATTTTCTTTAGAACTGTCCTCCATCATTAAAAAAAAAAAAACAACTACAGGAGCATGTTAAAAACACCAAAAACACTATTTTCATGTGAGTGGGTCTTTAAGATGCTGTGCACCCATGCATGCTTTGTTAAACACGGTGGCGAATACCGTTGGGTATCTGTGCAGCGCCAGTTCCCTAAAACTATACAATTGTCTGCAGCAAAAGCAGCACTTTTAGCATATAAATGAACCTCCCTTTCAGGCATGAAAATGCAACTAGGAGGTTACACAATCATACTAAATAAATCAACACTGGTTGTGTTACAGGCTGCTGCATCTTTATCACTAGAAGGTCAAATTACATACCCAGCTTTATAAATCGCGAAACTGCTTACCATTAGTATCAGCACAAGAAAATTCTATAGTTTTATCTCCTTCCTAAGAGCAAAACACAGGGTGTTATTAGCTTTTCCGTAGTAATGGAACTTTACCCCTATGTTCTATATGGGGACATACCATTTGGGATCAATTATGTGGCCACAGACTTTCTTTAAAAGAGCAGTACCTGAATAAAACTTTGCCAGTTTCCCAAGGCCCCTTTGTGTGGACTACTGAGGCCCTTGTCATGGCTATTTATTAGCATATTGTCTCTTAAAGGTCACTGTCTGTTTTGCTAGGCCCCACTCCATCTAGAGAGGCTTGCTGTCTCATAGTTTGCTATTGTTCTGGAGAACAAGCTGAAGGAGTAAAGAAGAGGTGTGTATCTGAACCCCCAATGGGTAGAAAAGCAATGTCTGTGTTGGATCGTACAAGAAGGACTCTGACTTACATGTGACTGTATAGTAAAGCCACTGTAGCGTTTTTTTTTTTAAATCAATGTATTAAGTATTTTTACTAGCCTGGAATTAGTTTAACTGTCCTGGTTTTTAAGCATTTTCACCATAGACATATGGATAATCACCTACACCTCTTAGAACGGTTTTAGAAAGTTACTGGAGTTCACCCAACTAAACTTATCAATGTCCAAAACTGGGGTTATGTAGCGGTACGGTTTGTACAGTACGTGTCTTTAAAGTGTCCTCAAAGTGTCCTTGGGCAAGGCACTGTACCCCATGTTGCTCCTCGTGGTTTTAGGTTGGCACCAGTGTTAAGCAGCAGAGTGACTGTAAAGCGCTTTGGGCCTTCCAAGAAGATAGTAAAGCACAAAATAAGTATATGCCAATTACCATTTACCTACCTTCTGATTAAAAAACCCAAATGTGCACAAATTTGAAATGTAATAAAGACAAAATTGCTAACACAACATTTTAAATTATCTTTCTCCTACAGGGGTTATGAGCAAGAAAAATAAAAACAATGAACATCAAAAAGTCCTTGAACCTATTATTTTATTTTTATGGACTTTTTGCAGGATATGAAAGCAACTTGCCTATTTCTGAAGCCACCCTCTAGTGGTGATTTTGGGAACTTCAGCATTTGCTTTTGGGGGGATTTGTTCTAACTTGGAAGAAGAGCGCAGCATGTTGAACATTGGTACACATCAAAGAGGTGATGCAAAGAATATGGGCTGGTATACGCAGCTCATTGGAGCTAACAATGGAGTATAAAGATGGCAGAAACTGAGAAGAGCACAAAGAGGAGAACAAGAAAGAGGGCCAGGATGGTACAGAAAATCAGAAGAGAAGTGTGCGTTTGCTTCAGATGTGGTAAATGCCGACTCCCTGTAGGCTCGATTAGAGCCAAGATTCATCTAAAGGTAAAGGAGGATAAAAATGAAGAAACGAACAAGAATGACAGTTTGAGGTTTAGCTGTTTTATTCATTTCTGTGAAAACCATCATGCACTTTTGTCCTGGACTGCACAGCACATTGATCACACATTCTTTCCATAAACACGTATCCAGGAGGATGAAGTCCATTAATGTTAGAGCATTTAAATGTACACCTAATGAAGCTTCATTTTGTTTTGATCAGAGAAGCTTAAAAAACCTCAGAAAACGCAGTCTCTGCCAGACATTCAAACTGTTGACCTTTGTGATCCACTGGTTTGGAAGAATGCAAAAAAAAAAAAAAGAAATCGTCTCCACTTTTGGAACTATAAGTCGCTTTGGAACATGATTTGCAGAGGCAAAAAAAAAAAAAAAAATTATGATAAAGACGAAAAAATAGTGTTTAAGTCAGACATTTTGTCTTGAAAGGCAAATCATAATAACAGAATAGATACCAATAATTGTCTGGATATATGCACTCTTCACAACTGTAGAGGTATTTAGCTTCAAGGAATGTTAGCACAACATAACCGTAACATAAAAAATGCTAACAAGTCAACTAAACTGTTTATTTAACTTAAAATCCCTATATCTGTTGAATTCTTCATCATTGGTGTCGCTTTAGGACAACTTCGCCAAAGCTGGTGCTTCTTCTTCTGTGTTGCTGTCAGTAGCAAATACTGATACACACACTTGCAGTGCTCTCCAGTGGTTATTAGTGGAAAAATAATGAAAGCATGAGCCTCTTTTTTTTACATCACATATTCATTGCACCTGAGTAAAAGTTGCACCCTTAGCTACTATACTTATACTCAAAAATAATTTTTACTCTAATATTTGATTATTTTTACTGTAAAGTTTGTTTTTTCTAACAAATCCTAAAAGAGTAGTAAACATGTTTTCTTCTTTCTAGTTCCTTTCATTTCCCATTTAGTAGAACTTGTGTAGAAATGACAAGAAATAAAGAAATTTGAAAAAAAGTTAAGTTTTATCAAAAATGGACCTCTTAATTTTGGGTTTTAACACTTATATATGTAATAAATAATTACCATGTCCTGAAATCCTAACAAAAGGTCACACATGGGGATGGGGTGGATTGAAAAATAAAAGTTCAAATTGCTCGATCTTTGACCCGGCACCCTAAAGAATTTTGTTCCCAAAACTTAACAAAACCTCTAGAAATAGAAAAACAAAGAAACATTAGACACTTCCCTCATATGTAAGGTTTTAGAGTAGTAAAAGCATTAGACCCCATAAAAAGAGCTAAATAGTGGGGACAACACGCCTGAGAGCATTAGAACAACTATTCGTTCCACATGAAGATTAATTGTCTTTCCGTTGTTGTATGAATATGAATAGTGTGCAAAGAAGAAAAAAAAGTGTGTAGGTGGGCATTATGTCTGATGAGGCATCAAGAGACGACAGTGCTTTTTACTGAAAATCAGCTGTTTCTTAAACCCCTTTTTAAGCAAAAGTGCCACTTTGACAAATTTAAACGGAGACGAGGGAGATGATCTGTTCTTTCTGAGGTCACAAGGGAATGAGGTGCTCGCTGTTTTACTGCCTATTAAAAGAACGAGACTCTACTATAACCTGGTGGGATGCCTCCACTTTTGCTTGATTACGACGTGTGCAAAAAGTGTTTGCGCCTTAAAATGTCTTAAGCTAAATGTCTACCAGAGTAGAGGTATGAAAAGAAAAACTCCCAAAGTTCCTTAGGCGGATCTTAAAAGAGGTGTGTGAAGGTTAAAGCCTCTGTTTGTGGTAATATAGAAACAGCATGTACTTAGGGATCCCAAAAGTGAAGAGGCTGTTGGAGGATGTTTATGCCCTTAGACATGACTGTGTACTTTCTCGAAAAATTTTACACCTTTGAGCCAGACAGAGGCGGAGCTAAAGAGTGTGTGGGGAGTGTTTGTGTGTTGTGGTGAGTATAGGGGGGGAAAGGCGGAAAAGGGATCCTGAGTGACTTCAGGCATCCACCCACATCTGACTTTGATTAATTGGCCTGGCGTTCCTCTGTCTCTCCACTGACAGAAAGGTAGACCATGGAGGAGCGCTGCACCACCAGGGATGATCTGTCTTTTTTGTCTCCTCCTTTTTCTTTTTTCTGTCTTACTTTCTTCCCGTCCCAATCATTGCCTCTCTTCCCTTCTCCCGTCTTTATGCTTGCTGTCAGCAGGTGAAGAAGATACACTCCACCGAGCTTTGCCAAGTTAGCTTAAATCACCAGGACACAAAAGTACTTTCCTGGAAGGGAGGGGGTAAAATACAGTTCATTGTTTCCAGACAGAGTCTGGATATACAAAACTTTCCAATAGAAGACGAAGAAATAATAAAATGTGTCGAGAGACGTAATATGATAGCAACTAGTATTTATAAAGCATATCTGTAAAACATACTGTCGTTGTTTCATTAAATATAGCACACTTAGCATATACTTTACGGACTTTGACAGATGTCGGACCTGAACTTTGTCCGCCCGACACCTGCGTTCAAACATTAGCAGACACTTCAACATTTTGTTGTAGAATCCTGGTTTTCCAGAGGACTGTACAGGAACTAGTCTAAGAGGACGGTGCTGAATTTTAGCTCTTAAAAAGTCCATCCATCAAAAAAGCAGTTCCAGCCGTGATAACTCAAGGGTACACATCTGTCACATGAAGAAAAGCATGGGTTTTTTCCTCTACAGTACCGTTGTACTTTTGTGTTCAGATTACATGTCTTTCATCCGAGCACTGCTTGAGCATGAGGCTTTGTGTTGGGTCAGACCCTTTGGTTTGAACTCTTTTTTTATACTTGCGGTAGGAACCTTTTAACATTTTTAACACGGCAAAACCTAAATAATACGCTTTTTGAAATATTGTAAACTCTTCGACCATTATGTAATCGATGGTTATCAGCTAATTCTGGCGCAAAGTGGCTTTTTATATCGGCTTCGCAGTTATTTGCAACACGTTACAAATGGAAGCAGTGGCATATCGGCGCAAACTGCTTTTCTGAGAGACAGAATTAGCTGTTTTACGTTGACTACTAGCTGTTACGTTGACTTCTGTACAATGTTGGAAATCAGCTCAAATGCTGATTTTCTCCGTTTCAGAATTAACTGGAATTACATTAATTGTGTAAACAATTGAAGGTTTCCGTAGTTGACAGAACGTGAAAACTAGAGCAAACGCTCCAATGTTAAATGGCATATACTTGAATTTATTATGAAATTTTGCCTTTTTTTTTATATTCTGATGAGAAAATCTTCAGTGTTAGCAGACCCCATTTAAAGTCCCACTCTGATCATCTTGATTTATTCTAAAAGCCTTCTCTGTGGTCTTTTTAGTATAATTCTACAGTTTTAAGTAAAATTAAAAAAAAAAAAAACTTGTATCGTTTTTTAAGACAAAGTTTCTGCAGAGGAGCAGGAGATCATTAGACTTTCGCTTCCGATTTGTGGGCTGGACTGTTGGCGTGAAGTAAGTCCTCCCCTATATCCCATCATCCATCTGTTTTCACTCTCTCTCACACACTAGCTTACAGTACTTCACACCCTCTATCTAACATTACTGGTGCAACAAAAATGGCGAGCAACTTTGGAGCTGTCCAACCATACAGTTTAGAGCCAGATGGCAGCTTGGCTGTGAAAAACAAAGACAAACTTGGATGTAGTCGTCTGCAGTTGGATGCACGGCTGGCGGTTGTAAGTCCTATGACACAACTACAAGCTTTTTTTCCATTGGCCTTTTTTTTGTCTGCTCTTGATTCACAACGATAAAGAAATACTCAGAAATGCAATTTTAAGCTTCATTTTTTTTCATATAAAGTATGTTTGTTCTCCATCATCAGAAAAATGCAAAAAAAAAAAAAAAAAGTTAAAAACACCAAAACACTTTTTTTTATTGGAGTTACATAATTGAAAGTTAGAACAGCAACAGGTGCCCAAATGATAAGAGTATGGAAAAAAAAAGTTGGATACTTAGTGAAATTTTGACAAAAAATGCTGTCAAACCATTATTTTCATTTGATATAAATCACATAGAAACTTTATTGGTAATGCCAATTCATTGCTGCAGAATAACTGGGGATTTCCAACATATTACCCTGCTCAAACTGATACTCATCAGGGGATACACGGTGTTAACATGCAGAAACGAGTGGCATGAATGCATGCCAAGTCCCCCCCCCATCCTTTCAACCATCAGTGTTTAACCCCGCTCAATTTGCCCGTCTGGATGAAACAATACTTGTGATCAGCGCGTGTAATGGCACCTTATTAACCCCAATTACCGCAATTAAAACCCTGCTGCCACTGGGCCCCTTTCAAGTCTTAATTAATCAGATGGCAGCCAAGAAGCCGTTCGGTGCCACACCGTACACGCGTGCGCTCTGGCACCGGCGCGCACCTTCTCCCCCAGCCCTGACCGACCATGTGGCCTCGCTAAAAAGCACATCTGGCAGAACAAAAAACCGACTCCACGCTGGCAGACAAATGCCTCGACTTTACAAATGAAAAGACGAGCCGTTCCCTTTTACTCCCCTTCCCTTCCCATCTCTGTGATGTGGGTATAATGAACATTACAAGCCCCCTTGGCACAGTGCCTTATTGGGAGGGTTTGGAAAGCTGCCCAGTTTGTTCCTCGATAATTGCTTAATTGATGCATTGTTTTTACTGATGATAAAGATTTGCGCCCCCCACCCCCCACCCATTTCCTTCCTACTGTGGCACATGGATACAAATACAAAAGGAATTACACCCTATTAGCAAGTCATGGTTCCTTTCAGCGTGCTGTATTAGACTTAAAACCATCGTGATGGCTTCCCTAATTGAGTGCAACCACTTGATGTAAAACAATGGCATGTAAATAAACCCCCCCTGCTACCCCTCCCGCTCATGTTTCATAAGCAGCCGCAAGAGACAAATGAATATCGAGCTTCCGCGGCGCTAACAAGCCTCTTTTATAGCTGCCGCCGAAATTACTTCCTGGCACAGAGACCTTTATTTGCTGCGTGGCACACGAACTCACTCCCTATAAAATTCCTCACTCTGTGTTTACCGATGCATCCAGTCGGGATGAATTAACAGATTTTGGCTTCTGTGAGTTCAATTAAAGGAGTAAGCATCTCCTTGGAAGGACGTTGCAGCCTTGAGAATGTGTCTCTGGAAAATCTGCACGTTGTTTACTTCTAGATGTCTTCTTTTCTGTTAAAGAGGAGTGTTTCCACACAGGACTCTGCATATTCCTACTGATGTTTGAGGAATAGAGAGGATGCGTCCTCCTTACCCGTGTGTGTTTGTCCCTTGCTCTGGCAGACAGGGGATCCCTCTCTAAGGGCTTGATGCCTTGAGGGGCTGGGAATTGGTGAGATGAAGGGGAGCTCCCCGGTCCTCTGAGAGATGCCGAAGACCCAAACACACATAAACACAGAGGAAGTGCTTGGTCACAAACAGAGTGTACACACGGAGCGCAGAAACTCACAAGCTGGAGCTGCCGCCAGCACTTGCACACAATAATGCACAGACTCACACAAACTTCAAGGCCTCAGAGAGACTTAGCTAGAGAGAGCAGGCTGTTATTTATTCATCAGTCTTCCTTGTAGTCAGGAGGCAACAAGCCCCCAGAGCCGTAAACATACAGAGACACGAGCCTCACCATGCTCCAACCCGGGGAATAACAAGTGGTCCCTGTATACAAGCATGCACAGTTACGTGGGATGCCTGCACAAACACAAATTCAGGATGTCACAGCTCTGACAGAGCAAAGAAGACAGCATCCCTCCCTGGGACTGATGGAAGACAAAAAGCCGAGCACAGTGCATGGACAGGCTCCCGACATATCGAAAGGGCATATGTAAACCTCTGATATGAAATCACAAAAGGAGAGCGCCAATTCTGGAGCATGATGAATTGATTTTTTGGACTCTCTTTGGCCCGCCTTGTTAATTGAAACAGGTGGAGCCGGGCGGGATAGAGAAGCAGGCAGCGAAAGGAAATAATAGATCTGGTATTTGAGCCTAAAAATAAAATTCTCTGCAAACATACTTTTTTTTCTTTTATCTTTCTGGTTCAACGCCAGAGTTTTGCAGAATCTACTCTGGTCCGCTTGAGGATGTCTTATATATCGCATATAGTTTAAACTTTTTAACACATAAGCTGTGGTGACACCTAAGTAATACACGATCTTTGAACTACTGTGAATCTTCGACCGTTTACACAATCAACGTAAATCCGCTGATTCTGATGTGGAAAAAAGTGTTTTTTCTTATCAGCTTTGCACCGTTACATTACACATTGCTAGCTTAAACTTTTAAATCTTGTTTAAAAATTATCTGGTTTACATTCACCAGCACAAAGGGCCACTTTTCTCAACTTCAAAATCCACAGGAGTTACGTCAAATTCATAAACAGTTGAAGAGTTACGATAATCAAAATAATGTATACAGTGACGCTAAAGCTCCAGTGTAAAAGGGTTTACACCGGAGATGTTGTTAGCAACACATTAAGGCTGTCTTTGACCTTCCCTAAATCTTAACCGTTTGCACGACCATTGTGAACCAGCAGATTCTGCCACAGAAAACAGCAGCTTTTTGAATCAGCTTTGCACCAAAATGCAACACATTACTAACGTAAAGTGTTACGGTAGCTGAAATATCAATACTAGAGCTAAAGCTCCAGAGTTAAAGGGTCAATATAAAGTGGGAGAAAAGCTGTCATGTCAGGTGACTTCTGACGCCCTTTTAACAGTTTCCCCCCATTTTTTGACTGGTTGTTATTCTGAAGCAGTCCTCTGTCCTGAACAAACACAAACAGATAATTTACTGTTAATTTAATGAATGCGTCTTTCGTGCTAAAAAAGAAATTATTGTAACACAACGTTGCGCCAGAGCATCATTAGCCGGAAGTCCTTGACCTAGAAAAAGATCAGCTCAGGGTTAAGGTTAGGAATCTTCCAGTATAGATACACAAATTCAGCTTCCGGCTAAAGTTGTAAAATTTCTGCTTCCGGTTAACAATGAGTTTAACGATGTGTTTTGACACCATCTTATCTGCAACCAGGTCCCCCTCGAAATTTGCCTTTGAGTTGCTTGCGCGACTGTCGGGAGCATGCCCGCCCCCTCTTCTCCTCACCGTTGCTGAGAGTTTGGAGCAGGGTGCTTGTGACCCGTCCAGCATATTTTCTACGTCACAAATAACCTTTTTTTCAATCATTGCTCAAGCATTGTTTTCATCTGTTCCTGATTCACAACAATTTGCATAAAGAAATACTCAGAAATACAATTTTAAGCTTAATTTTCTTAATGTCTTCCATCATAAGAAAAATGTCACAATAACACAATTTTCAACAGGGACCTTTCTTGGAAAAAACTGAAATAAACTATTGTGTATTTTTGATTCTTTGGGCATAATGAGACTAAATGAAACAATCAGTAAGGAGAAAAATGTGAACTGAAACAAATCTGGAACTTTTCAAAAACAGTTAACAAATCTTCAGTCAATTTTTTTCATCTTTATGATTGCTTAATCACTTTCTTACCTTAACAAACTGAGAGCTAATACCAGTGATAAAGGTGTAACAAACATTTAATTGTGTAGTGGCTGTTTTATAGCAAATTCTGCCTCATAATACCAATTCTTACATTTATATTAAGAACGACTGTATGGTTCAAGAATGTTGTCTTTGCGTACTTCAGCAACAAAGGAAAAAGATCAGAAAGAGTGGGAAAACAATTCTGAAGGGATGGATTTCAAGTTGGAAAAATTTCTAAATAAGTCCCAGCGCTGGTGTGAGTTCTAGTAGGAGGTAGTTCTAGTAGAAGAATTTGTGTCTACTTTTGAATTTTAGGTGCTTTTTGCCAAAGAAAACAAACAAAAAAAGCACAGTGTGAGGACTGATAAGCTATTGTCAGTGTGTCACACATGAGAGGTTCCAAAAATCCTGTTTTCATGTAGAGGAATAAGCAACTCCCCACCTGGCTTTCTAGGACCTAAGAGTGCTGATGTTGTTAGTCAGGCCTTCAGAGACCTGCTGGAAGCAGCTGTTCCCCCACCTGGAGTGCACAAACTTGCATGCTCCTTGTTCACCCAAATGCATTTTTGTGTGTTTTTATAGCTCAACACATTATAATCCATTTTAACCCTTTAAAGACTCACAGCAAATATATTTTGATCTGCTGTAAAATTGTTCCCAGTGGTCTTTTCATTATGATTATACCATTTTAATCAAAAATGTTAAAAAAAACTTGGATCGTTTTCTAGGACATAGTTTCTGCAGAGCGGCAGGAGTTCATTATAAACTTGGGCGGATCTGTTTGCACAGACTACCGACTTCCCTTATTTCACTTGATTTATTATGCCATGCAAAGACTGTTCACCTTGGTGACCTGCTCCAGATGTGGGTACAGCTTTACACCATACATACCCCGCCCCCCTTCCTGCCACCTATAACTGAGTTATCTCTTTACACTCTCCTGCTACCTTACAGCCCCTCACACTCCCAACCTAACATTATCAGTGAAACAAAAATGGCAAGCAATTTTGGGGGTATCCAGCCGTTTAGTTTGGAGCCAGATCAGGCGAGGAAAACAAAGACGTTCATGGATCTAGTTGACTACAAGTGGATGCATCAGAATGGAGCAGAGCAGGAAGGTTGTGGGCCCGCGTGGCAATTATACTACGGTCTTTTCCAAACAAAATTTTTTCGTCTGCTACCGATTCACAACAATTTGAATTAAGAAGTACAATGCAGAATTACAATTTTAATCTCAGTTCTCTTTCTTTATATACGTTATCCATCATTAGGAAAAAATGCCACAAGAACATGTTAAAAACACCAAAGACACCATTTCCACCATAGCAGGTCTTTAACTATGGCGCCACATCTCTGCCAATAACTGAATGGTGCGTATTTGATAACTGAGCCAGCGTATCCTACAACTTAGCGAGCATATCTTACAACTGAGTGAGCGCATCCTACAACCGCCACCTTGCCAGATTTGACCTGAAATTTCGGCCAATCAGATCAACCAGTAAGGTTACCGCCCCCTGAGTGACAAAGGACCCCTGAAACTGAGCGAGCGCAAAGAAAACTGAGTGAGTGCGCAGTCAGAGCTCTGCGCCCGCTCAGTTAGGACTGCAAGGTGCTGTTGTAAAATATGCTCACTCAGTCATCAAACATGCACCGTTCAATTAATGGCAGAGATGTGGCGCCATATTTAACACCTTGCTGCCAACACCTAAATTGGAAGTACCATAACTTTTGGACTGTTTACGCAGTCAAGGTGAATCCTCTGATTCTGACGCAAAGAAAAACACATTACTAATGTAAAGTGTTGGATATAAGCACAAAGCTGGTTTTTCTGCGTAAACAGTTGAAGTGTTACGGTACTCAAAAGAACATCAACATTTGAACTAAAACTTCGGTGGTTAAGGAGAGATTCACCTGACAGGACAATTTCCTGCATCGCAATTGAAACCCGCTTGCATGCAGGCGTTGATCATCATCCTCTCATCCAAACATCCAAGAGCATCCTTAACAATTGCATGAGTCACCTATTTATTGTTTTTTTCCCCTGAAAAATTAAACATTCTCTCTTTGTTTTCACTCGCTGTCACTGCATCTTGGTAAAAGGCTACCTGCGGAAGTGCGGCAGTAATCTACCATTTCCCTCATGCAGCTCATGCATTATGTTCTTTGAATTCATATTTGTAATTAGACCTTTGCTGCCCCTGTGGTAATGTCAAAGGCACTTACTAAGGTGCATATCCCTTTACTCCTCACACTGTGTCATTTTGTTTTTTCTCTTGTGGTTTTCCTGCGTTTTCCATCAGGAGATAAATAAAGTTTTGTTTTTTTCATAAATGCACATTTAAAAGCGGTCAGTTTTACTTTGGAGACGGTTGTTTTAACGACTTTAAAGCAACAAAGGGAAAATGTTTTCTTTTTTTTTTGACAGACCAGCAAATAGTACACTTTCAACCAATGCTGATGTGTACTGATCTTACCAGTAATTTCTTTTGACAGTAGAAAAAAAAAAACGCCTAATGCACCAGAGGGTGATCAAATGTGCTGATTTTATTTGTACATACTGTACAACATTAAAAGCCTCATTGGAGATGTTTTCTCACTTACAGGAACATGTAGATGGGCGGGGGGCGGTGGTGCGTGTTCTTTGCAGCTTTTTACCAACCGCCAACATCAATTAGGCTGCCGGATGGGGGCTAAAACTGGCTTATTTCCAATATGGGGGCAACTAAGTACACATAAGAGGGGAAGTTTTTATGAGTTTTGAAATATTGATGATGTTTGTGCTTGTGTCTCTTTAAAACTGTTTATAAATTCTAATGTCGAGCCTTTCAGAACACCCGCGGTTTGAGGTTTGTTACCATTTAGCGCAGGAGGGTGGGGAAGCCATGAGCAAATAAGCAAAGGCCTGCAGAGATTACGAAGTTGAGCTCTGAAGTGCAAATGAGCTTCCTCCTCTATTTGGGCCTCGATGTTTGCTGCACATTGGAGCGGTAACATGTTTATTTCAGTTGCATTATGGCAGAAAAGTAACCGAGACAGACACATTTCAGAATTAGATTTTATTATTTATTATTAGAGTTTATTCAGTGAAATCTGTGCTGCCATTGATGTTACGGGGCGCCAAAGTGCACTAATGACCTCAAACTTTAGATAGGAAAGTCTGTCATAAGACAATTAAATAAATGAAAGAAAAGCTGCTCCCGGCTGACTGACACAGTGCGCCACGTTTGAATTAAGAGACAGTCGGTGTTTATATTTGGGCAAAACTTGGTTGGAACCTTTCCACTTCTAAAGGCCACTGGCACAGCTTGACCGTCTTTTTCCTCTTGGCTGGAACAGCGTGAGTCGGGGTCTGATTAAAGAGCACGGGCATTGACTGCGCCTTCCTGGGAGGTGAGAGCCAGAGCCGGGGCCTGGGGGAAATAAAGATTTGGATCGGGTTGATTTGAGTAGATGAAGATAGAGTAGTAATTACAGACATCCCAGATCTCTGCGGTGGATATGGCTAAGCAGGACCCACAGCTTATGGGAGTGAGATAAAGATGGGGGTCTTGTGGATTGACGGGATGCGAGCTGGATGATGAAGGAAGTAGGAGTGACTCAGTCACTGATCCAGAAAATCATATGAAACAGAATCAAGTCGCAAACTGTGTGACACTTCCTGCCATCCCACTATTGTAAATGGCTGTCATTTCAAAAGACTCATAAATCTCAGGGTGTATCCAGGCTGGAAAAGTCTGTTGGCCCAGACCGAGTCCGTTTTAATTTGGTCCGGATCCTGAGTCGCGAACATTGCGTTTAGTCTGTATTCAGACTGCAGCTTGAATGAGTTGCTTTCGCATCACTGCTCCACTACTGTTTATATCCCATAATACCCAGCTATGGTGGCCATTTAGTTGTTCTGCTCCGAGCATGGATCCTGTTCAGAAAAAACTCAGAGCGAACCAGAGGGATGGGTCTGAGAGCGGTTCCTGGTCCTGGACCAGGGTCCACTTGGGTGTATTTATCCTGAAAACTTGTTAAGGACTAATCGGGAAACAAACTCTGGTTCACTTTAAGGAAACCAAATGTGTTCAGTCTGGATACACCCTGAGTTGTGGGTGTGAACATGGGCACGGAGCAACCCCTCCCAGTTGAAGAAAGAAGCAGGGAGCTTGTGGCTCGCCCGGTGTTTTTTGTACTTCAGAAAAACACTCTTTTTCATACAGCATTTTTTCGTCTGCACTCAATTCACAACGATTTGAATAAAGAAAAACTCAGAAATGCAATTTGAAGTTTAATTTTCTTTAGATATGTCTTCCATCATCAGAAATAGCTGACAAGAACATGTTACAAACACCAAAAACACAGTTTTCATTGGAGTGTTTTTAATAATCAGTCCAATAGAAGTTCTTTGTTTCTTGTATTCATCAAACCATTTTTGAATTTCTCTTTATTTGCATCTTCCCTCCTCGTCGTTTTCTCTTGTAATTAAGTTGCACAGAAAATCTAATTTCTCCTTTCTGGTTAAACATGTTCGCAGAACTCTATTGTCAGTGTGAAGTCTGTCCTGATTACCTTGTTTTTCACGGCTGCATCCCGAGGTAGAAAATTTCCATCCCACTAAACCTCCAGCCCTCCATCCCTCCTCCTGGGTGACATTTTAGACCGGGCCCTGAGGGCGTTTGGAGGGGAGGCATCGAACAAGGTAATTGCAGCGAGGTCTCACCACGCTAAATTAACCTCTGCTCAGAAATTTATTGGCCGGTCGCTCTCTGGAATTATTTAAACGCGCCGTTATCTGTGTTTTGAACGGGCATAAACTCTCTGAGCTCCTTTCTTGACTTTATGCCTTTTTACAACAAGAATTCATTCTTTCTAAAGGAAGAATGTTTTTGGGACATGATAGGATTGAATGTTCAATCCCTGCTTTTTGATTGGCTAGCTGAAACCAGTAGTACAGACAGTGTTCCCTTGCTATATCGCAGTTCATCTTTCATGGTCTTGCTGTTTCGCAATTTTTTTAGTGCACTTTTGCATGCCTTTTTAAAATTTAAATTCATTGTGTTCTGCATCCTGATTGGCTGTTGTCTTTGTCAATCAATCTCTTCTGTGCCCTTTCTCCTGTACAGAATGTGTGCAGCTTGCAAATCTCGTGTAATACTGGACTTTGTTTTCTATAAAGATTTGAACTTTAAGGGTTTAACAAGAGAAAAAAGTGTTAAAATATCCATGTCTGTCTGAGAAAAGTTTCTAAAGTGTCTACAGAGGGGATTTACTGCATTAAAAACATTTAAATTCCTACTTTGCAGGTTTCACCTATCAAGAGTTATTAATTGAACGTAACCATTGACTGTACATAGGAACTGAATAGAGTGAGTTTGATGTCATCTATAAAAAAAATGGCATGAAATGAAGTCAGTTCAGTTGCCCTTTTTTGAGATATAAATTCTGCTATGTTGGAGCCAAATGTAGTCAGTAAGCAGTGATTGGTCTATCGGTCTGAGTCAACCTTTCTTTGGCAACCACTCTGGCCAATCAGGAGTGAGCTTGTTGGAAGTCCACACCCGTATGACATCTGTTGATCAAACGTTTTTAAATGTTCATTGTGAGACCGCATGCTTTTATTGAAGCATCTGATTGGCCAGTTTGTAACTGGAATAACTTACAAAATAAAAAAATCTAATGAAAAAATTAGGATTAACAAGAACATGTAAAAAAAAAAGTAGAACAAGAATGGTTAATCTGATTAAAAGAGACTGAATAACAGTTGCTTATTACTCAATAAAAGTCTATGGGATTTTTGCTTCTTGGAGCCAGCTATGCAGCTTCTTTTGGAGCTCTGTCCAGTTCTCTTACAAAGTCAGTGAATGTAACTCACCCGATAAACGAGAGAACACTGTAGTTACAAATGTCAATACAGCAGTTAAGCTACATTTACCTTATTTCTGCACTATAGGGAACACCAGATTATAAGGAACACCGTCAATGAATGGTCTACTTTTGAACTTATGTCCCATAAGACACACAAAAGTATAAGGGGCATTATGCGAGACAAAAGAGTCAGACTTTGTTAACTGCATTCACAATAACTCTACAACCTGTTCGCAACATGCTACACGTTAGCGTATTTACAATACCTGCAACTCTTAATCTTGTCTGCAGCACATAAAAAAACAGACCGATACCGCTAAAACAAACGTTAACTTTGACTACACTAACTCCCAACCGGGTTAGGAACATGTAAAATAAAACCCAGTCTGGCACCGCTACATATTAGCCAAGTTAACGTATTTACAATAACACCCAACCTTGTTTGCAACACGTAAAAAAACAGACTGATACAAGATACGTTGTGACCTAACGTGGCTTATAAACAAATAAGGAAAGTAGCAATGGCGAAAAATCTTTTAGTTAGTTGGCATTTTCTAGGCCTGGTGTCGTGTAATAAAACAAAGAATAATAAATCCTTCTTCAACGTGTTTGACACTTTCATACTGCATACCGGTCTGCAGTAGAAATGCAACGATTCACTTTCCCCATGATTGGATTCAATGGCCTAACAAACAGTTCGGCTTAAAACTAAGAATTGTGGTAACAAAAGTTACTATGACTATGCTAACTCCCAACCTTGTTAGTAACATAAAATAAAACAGTCCGACACCGCTACACACTAGTCGCATCACTTTATTAACAATAACACCAAATCTTGTTTCCAACTTGTAAAAAAAATCCAGCATTTTAACAGAGTGCCGTGTACCTCTCAAAATCGCTTCAACATCAGTAACTTCAAACAGAATAATCCTTCCATAAGGTGCTCTGTATTATACCGTGCACTGTCGTTTCTTGAAAAGAATTAAGGCTTTTTGGTGCGCCTTATAGTGCGGAAAATACGGTACTCTGCTTCACCTTTATTCATCTTGTAAAGATAACTAGCACAAACACATATTCTTTTTGTATGGTGTGGTGGATTCCACCTTTTGCCATCCCCACTCCCAGAATAGTTTATTGGAGGTGTCAAACTTGGAGAGGAAAGACTACAGTTCCAGGTAGATGGAGGTTTAGGCGGTATTGACTTTCTGCCAGAAACACAACCGGTTGGATTTGACATTACTGCACACATTAGAAGTCTGACCCCACACATGCAGCCTGCAAGCGCTGAATGGCTGCCCTTTATGGCAAATTACAGCAACTGTGGGAAAAATCAAACGTGCACAATATTAATATTTAAAAAGAGTATTAAGGAGTGTTAAACCATTGTGACCCATGAACTTGACCCTTTCTACAACTTTCCTGGTCACAGTTTGAGCTCAAAAGACAAATGAGTGAATGAAGGAAACGACTTGAAACCTTTTACTATCTTTTCGTGTCCTCCGCACAGCACATTAAATTATCTCAGGGTTCATTTAGCCAAGCCGGCCATGTTTTAGTGTCTCTTTTGCTGCTTGTGTAATGTAAAATATGTTGGCCGGTTCTGAATAAACATCAATCTCTGCTCTGGTGCTTCTTGATGAGATGATTGGCGAAGTCATAAAGCGGAGACAGCTGGTGTGGGTAATGTCATCTCGGACTGGATGGACGGCCTGCACGTCGTGATTTACACCGCGTCTGGCATTTTGGCCTACTGATGGGAAGGAATATCCGTCAGATTTATTTGACTTTTCTTTCCTCTCTTCCTCCTCTCTTCGGCTCTTTTCTCAGCTTTCTGACAGGCCCTCGAGTCAATTTAGTGCCTCATGTATAAAAAAAAAACGCTACGAAGAAAGTTAGAAGTGTGCTTTCTGTTTTTTCCACTTCCTCTCTTTTATACTCTTTTTGAAACACTCTCAAATGTTGCGTTTATATCCGTGACTCCAAGTGGTTACAGGAGGTTGAGGTTCCTTTTCTGTATGTATTTGCTGTTTTTCTCCTCTCGCTCTGCTACCTTTTATCTTTTTACCCTATGGCCCACGTCCCATCATCCCTTACTGCGCCAATTTGTGAATGAGCTTATGATAATGGCCTGATCATAATGGACAAGTCTCTGCCGGAATGAGATCGGTTGCGACGACACTGACCTTTCAGCAGGCGAGGGGTTGTAAAGCTGCCACGCCATAACAAGGTCTGTTGAGTAAGCAACTTACAAGGCAAGGTTACCGCTCCTGGACGGAGATGCGTGCGTGTCGACGAAAAAAAAAGAGGGACATTGTTCTGATTGTGGTTTTTCAAGTCGATTAACTTTCTGAGTGTGCGTCAAAGATGTTCTGCTGATGCGGACAGTTTTACTGTCATGCAGAACGGCGGCGGGTGGGGCCGGTTGATGTCCAATGGAGTGGCATCAATCTTAAATAAAATTGCTTCGGCCCTTCCACAGATATCTACCTTTTTTTTTTACCCACTCGGGTTTGGAAAGACACGAACGCGCTACGTTGAGTAAAGCACACATTGATGTTACGGTCGCCCATGCAGAAATGATACATTCTAACATTTTTCCATTGTGTACGCGCCATCCATGTGTGCACGGACAAGATGGACTGAAAGGCGCTTTCTCCTACACTTGTCTGGGTTTGAGGGCTCACACACGTACACACATTTTCTTACATTTTCTGCCTCTCCATAAATAATACAGATTCCTTTGGCCTCGTTGACAGTATCTGTAATGGAGTCTGCATCGCCAGTTCGAGTGACTGACCAGGTGACTACCCACTTGACTGACTGTTTTTATCTAACTGGTAGAGCATGAAGTAGCCAGATCACTTTTTACCTTAAGCCTGACAACAATCAAGGGCAGCCGGGACTGTGCCCCAGTTCACGGATCTCCACGTGTCATCGTCTGCCTGTTTGGCTGAATAAACATGTAATCTCCTTTCCCCGCCTAACTGATCTCTTGTCTGACGGGGGGCCCAACAAAATTCGGGGAGTGCACAATCAATCTTCATTTGGTAATTTATGAAGCCGTCTGATTGTCAGGTATCAAGTGGCGTTTCAAACAACTCATTCTGCTGTACCGGGAAGGGTGTGTGTGTGTGTGTGTTGTCACCACCCGACACCCTCCCCAACCTCTTCACCGGTGCCTGCTGCCGTCAGCAGCCCAGAGGCATCGCGCAGAGAGAGCAATGGAGAATGATGTGAGGGAGGAAGCCAGCCGGGATTAACCCCGTGGCCACCCACGGCAGGTGCTGAGGCAGCCGCGCGTCTAGCCTCATTAAGAAAATGGAGAGAGGACAGCACGGCAACAAACATAAGGGGGAGGCTGGGAATATGCATACTGTACCTAGTGAACACAAACACTCATATCCATTAGAGCTCTGTGCCGCACCTCAGAGATTGGCACCTGCGTGGAGAAACATTGACATGTTGGAGGGTGCCTGTTCCCTTTACTTTTCTCCATTAATTCTCACCATCATCTTGCCCCTCTAAGAACCCTCTCCTAGTATCCATTTTATTGTTTTTCTTATGACTTTGCTACATGTTGTAATCTTTACCAGCACACGTTGGTGATCTCTCATCAGCAGCAGGGCCTCAACTTCCTCCTGGTCCCTTTAAGTGGATCAAAGTTTGGCACACGCTGTATGTACCTGTATATGTTGCTTTTAGAGCATCTGGGTGGTCAAAAGATATTAGTCATAAAAACCTAAAAAAAAAATTATCATCTTTTAGCACAGGGGGTTCATTACTGGTGTCTTGATTTGGAGAATTGTGCTCCAACGTGGTATGTGATTGAAAAAAACGACATTAAGCCTTTGCACACAAAATATTGACCTTTTGTGGTGTTACCCATACTCATAGACTACACACCCAGCAGGCTTTATGGTTGCAGTGGGCGTGGTTATGCCTGTTACTATATAAAGTTGACTTTACCGCCTTTTTGGTAGTTGGCATATGCGTGAATAAAGTTTCATGTCCTGAAGAAGAAGTGTCTTTTCTTCATTGCCACATTGGTGACCCCTATCGTGAGCATGTCAGAACCAGCAGACGCGCAGGTTTCTTCTGCTTCATCCACAACCTCGCCGTCTCACGCGCGTGTGGACCCGGCCATGCTAGCTGCCGCTGGCGCCGTGAAGCTGCCTGAGTTCTGGCAGAGCGATCCCGCCTCCTGGTTCCAGCATGTCGAGGCTCTTTTCCATCTACGCGGTGTGCACGTGGACGATGCCAGGTACTACTTGGTGGTGGCTGCACTGGATCAGCAGTCTACACGCAGGGCTATGCCGCTGCTGCGCAGCCCTCTTCCACGGGACAAGTACGAAGCGCTGAAGGAGCTTCTGCTGCGGAGATACAGCCTGTCTGCTTCGGAGAGAGTGGAGAGGATCCTGAGCATGTCGGGCCTGGGAGACAGTTCGGCCGTTGACCTCATGGACGGCATGCTGTCGCTGCTCGGCTCGGCTGAAGGCGGTTTTCTTTTCCCGCACATTTTTCTGCGGCAGCTCCCGCCACCTGTGCGCGCGGTTTTGGCCAACTCTCCTTGCCTGGCGGCGGGAGATTACAGAGGACTGGCTGAAGAAGCGGATCGAGTCCTGCTGGTGACCAGGCGTTTCAGCGTTCAGCAGGTGACATCGGAGGCCCAGCTAACCCAGCAGGAGACGGAGGAGGTTCCGGTTTCGGTGTCTGCAGTCGGCGGGAGCGCTCGCCGCGGGAGCTCCCTGTGCCGCTTCCATCAGAGGTTCGGCAAGAAGGCGAAGCGCTGTTTCCCACCTTGTTCGTTTTGGAGTTCGGAAAACGCAGTGGCCGGTACTCGGTAGCAGCTGTGGGTGCTGACGAACAAGGAGAGCTGCTTTTTGTTACGGACTCTCGCTCCGGACGTCGCTTCATGGTGGACTCTGGCTCCCAGAAGAGCTTGGTTTCCCCCACCGGCTCAGAGACATCCACTGGCGGCCCGCCGCTCTGTGCGGCTAACGGATCTGCTATTGGGACTTTTGGGACTAAATGGACAACTGTTTGTTTTCACGGACGTACGTTCAGGTGGGAGTTTGTTGTTGTCTCCGTTTCTGTTCCCATTATCGGTGCAGATTTTTTGTGTGCACATGGTTTGTTGGTGGACGTCGCTAACCGCAGGCTGATCGACGCAGTTACTTTTTCAACTGTCCCATGTGCGGCTGGAGGAGCGGGACCTGCATGCACATTTTTTGTCCTGCAATGAAGTTTATCAGTGTTTGTTGGCCGAGTTCCCGTCCTTGATCACCCCTGCTTTTTCCTCCTCCGTTGCTAAGCATGGCGTGGAGCACTTTATTCCAGCCAAAGGCCCGCCAGTTTTTGCTATGGCACGGCGCCTTGATGCAGCAAAACTGGCGATCGCTAAAGAGGAGTTTGCCACCATGGAGAGCCTGGGTATAGTGAGACGCTCTAACAGCCCCTGGGCGTCGTCCCTCCACATGGTGCCCAAAGCAGATGGGTCCTGGCGCCCATGCTGGGATTTTTGCCGTCTTAACGATGCCACAACGCCAGACCGTTATCCCATTCCTCACATTCAGGATTTTTCGGTTCGTTTATGCAGCGCTTCCATTTTTTCTAAAGTGGACCTGGTGCGGGGATACCATCAGGTTCCAGTGCAGGCTGAGGACGTTCCTAAAACGGCGGTGATCACTCCTTTTGGACTTTTTTAATTCCTGCGCATGCCTTTTGGTCTGAAGGGTGCGGCCCAAACGTTTCAAAGGTTGATGGACTCGGTGCTGCGCGATCTTGAGTTCGTGTTTGTGTACCTGGATGACATTTTGGTGGCCAGCCCCTCCCCTGATGAACACCTCAAACACCTCAGGGAGGTTTTCCAGCGTTTGGAAACCCATGGTTTGATCATCAACCAGGCCAAATGTCAGTTCGGTCTGCCGGTTATTGATTTTTTGGGCCATCGCATTTCGGCGCAGGGTGTGGTTCCGTTGCCCACCAAAGTCCAGACGATGGCTAATTTTCCCCGTCCTGTCACAGTCAAGGCCCTGCAGGAGTTTTTGGGGATGGTGAACTTCTACAACAGGTTCATTCCCCGGGCTGCACACCTGTTACAACCGCTTTATGACGCCCTGCGTTCCAAGAAAGCCACAGACCTTGTGGTTTGGACAGAAGACTGCGCTGCAGCTTTTGATGGAGCTAAGTCAGCCTTAGCCGAGGCTGCTCTACTCGCGCATCCGGACCCAGATGCTGAGATTGCGCTGATGACTGACGCTTCAGACATAGCGGTTGGGGCTGTGTTGGAGCAGCGAGTGGCAGATACGTGGCAGCCTCTTGCATTTTTTAGTCACAAGCTGCAGAGTCGAGAACAGAAGTACAGTGTTTTTGACCGCGAATTGCTTTCCCTTTATTTGGCGACTCGTCATTTCCGTTTTTTACTGGAAGGGCGCTCTTTTGCTGCCTATGTGGACCATAAACCACTCACGTTTGCCATGGCTAAGGTGAGCGAACCTTGGTCTGCGCGTCAGCAGCGACACTTAGCAGCCATCTCTGAGTTTACGACTGAAATCCGTCACGTAGCTGGAAAGTCTAACACTGTTGCGGACTGCCTCTCGCGTGTGCTGGTGTCTCCCGTGCTTTTTGGGATGGATTTTTCTGATATGGCTGCTGAGCAACCTGGCAACGCAGATATTCTTGCCCTCCGCTCCGGTGATTCTGGCCTTAAGCTGGAGGAGGTTGTGTGGCAAGACAACGGTCTGACTCTCCTGTGTGATGTTTCCACAGGACGGCCTCGGCCCGTGGTTCCTGCGGGATGGTGTCGCGCATTTTTGACTGTCCATTGCCTCTCGCATCCAGGTTTACACGCGTCTGTGAAATTGGTCAGTTCTCGTTTTGTGTGGCCTGGGTTACGTAAGGACATTAAGGGATGGGCTGCTGCTTGTGTTGCCTGTCAGCGTGCCAAAGTTCAACGGCACACCAAAGCCCCCCTGGAACCCTTTCCAATCCCGGCCAGGCGCTTCGACCATGTGCACGTAGATTTAGTTGGTCCTCTGCCTCCTTTGAAGGGTTTCACGCACTTGTTGACCATCGTGGATCGAACCACAAGGTGGCCTGAGGTTGTCCCTTTGTCCTCCACTGCGTCCACCGATGTGGTCAGTGCGTTTCTTTCTGCCTGGGTTGCCCGTTTTGGTCTGCCATCGGACGTTACTTTGGAAAGGGGCCCCCAGTTTATTTCAGAGCTTTGGTCAGGAATGGCGCGGTCATTAGGGGTGCAGGTGCACCATACAGCAGCATATCACCCTCAAGCAAACGGGTTATGTGAGCGTTTCCACCGTTCCCTTAAGGCTGCTCTGCATGCTGCACTCACTGATGACTATTGCCTGGATCGTTTGCCGTGGGTCCTGCTAGGGCTGCGCTCAGCCCCCAAGGTTGACTTAGACGCGTCCTCAGCTGAGTTGGTGTTTGGTTAGCCGCTTAGGATTCCGGGGGAGTTTTTGTTAGACTCAACCGCTCCTGGTCCCCATTTTCCATTGGCTCCTGGCCCTGTGCACCATTGCATTCCGCGGTCATTCGTGCCCACCACGCTCCAGTCAGCTCAGTTTTTTTTTTGTTCGCCATAACGCCCACCGCTCACCCCTTCACCCTCCCTACGATGGTCCGTTCCATGTGCTGGAGAAAGGGGAAAAATGTTTTGTTCTGGACATGGGCGGGCTCCGAGAGCTGGTGACTGTGGACCGGCTTAAACCAGCATTTGTGTCTACAGATGACGTCGTGGAGCCGGCTCAAGTTCCTCGCCGGGGACGCCCACCTTCAAGGCCCCCAGAGCAGTAGTCTTCAGCCGACAGTGGTTCGTGGTCGGTTACCCGAGATGTGGGCCAGCGCAGCCGTTTAGGCAGACTCATTAAACCCCCATGTAGATTGGGTTTTGAGGGTTAGATTCCCTTCTGGGTGTTCGAGGGGGGGGGGCTGTGTGGTGTTACCCATACCCTTAGACTACACACCCAGCAGGCTTTATGGTTGTAGTGGGCGTGGTTATGCCTGTTCCTATATAAAGTTGACTTTACCGCCTTTTTGGTAGTTGGCATATGCGTGAAAAA
Source organism: Adrianichthys oophorus (assembly GCA_036245035.1). Lineage (NCBI taxonomy): Eukaryota > Metazoa > Chordata > Actinopteri > Beloniformes > Adrianichthyidae > Adrianichthys > Adrianichthys oophorus. The sequence continues at coordinate 1,479,601 of BSAI01000030.1, forward strand.
AGTTTCATTTCCTGAAGAAGAAGTTTCTTTTCTTCATTGCCACACTTTATTATTTTCAATGGAACAACACATACCTGCTGCACATTGCTATACGTTATTGTAAATGAAATCCACTTCATGGAATCTACCCCTGATATTTTTTACAGTTTGACACATTTCCAATAGGGATGCCACAATTCTTGGTTTTCAACCGAACCGTTTGCTAGACCAGTGAATCGAATCATGGGGAAAGTGAATCGTTGCATTTCTAGTGCACACTGGTATGCAGTACGAAAGTGTCAAACAGGTGTAAGAAGGATTTATCATTCTTTGTTTTATTACATAACACCAGGTCTAGAAAAATAACTGACATACCTCGTGTATATCAGTTGAAAAGTTTAGAAATCAAGTGGTTTTTGTTTAACCATTTTACAGTAGGCCCATTTAGCAAAACTCTTGTCTTTCAACTCAAACGTTTTAGTGGAGGTTTTGGAGGAAACTCTAATGTGAAACATTGTTATGGAAAAACACAGCTTCAAACAGAAATGATTGCACATAGTTTTCGCTCATTCCAGTAGTTGCTGCATTTTTTTTTCTCATTCAGCATCTGTATTAACTTTACTAAGCGGCTGGATGGCTCGGTCGGCCCAATGTAGTGCTGGCGCACAGAAAACCAGCGTTTGCTTCCCAGGGTGCTCAATGAGCTCCAGTGTGGGACCTTAGGCAAGACTCTTCACGCTGCAGCGTAAAATATGTAGCCACAAGGGGGCCCATATGTTACAACATTGAACCAAATTGTTGGGAAAGTGCCTTTTATTATTATTCATTTAAAAACAGAAAAAAAAAACCAAATGAACTTCAGTCCATTTTTGAAATAAATTTTTTTTGGCAAGTAATTTTCTGAATTGATTAAAGACGTAAATGTGCTTTAAAAAAAAACACTTTCTGATTTCTTTCTTCTCTTTAATTTCTTTCCAGACATTTGGGGTTGTGAATAATTCAGCTCACTAAGTAGCACTTTGGGTCCATTTCCCTCAGTTGGTATCTTTGATTGGAAAAACAGGGGCTTGTCTGTGAATGATAGCCCCAGGGCTAAGTGCCCTGGGCGAGCTCTGGGGGGGACACTGGCCTTCGAGCCACTCCTGGCCCCAGGGAGGGAAGGTCCAGCCATGGCTGCCAGGCCTTCCGGTCTCCATAAGACGGCCGTTTGCCTGCCTGCATCTCTCAGCCCGTGGACATGGAGTGTGTTTGTCAGGGTGGATCTGCTGAGAGTGTCGGACGAATGAGATTCTTTCCAAGCTGCTTTTCTCCCCTCAGCCAGAGCCGCCGTCTCCTGCGGCTGCCTGGGCAATTTATCGGTCGACCTACCAGGAGCAGAATGCAAATCCTCACCTGAGGAGCTGCACGGCGGTTTCCATTTGGGTAGTGCACGTGTGTTGCCCAGTAATCTGTTTTTCTATTTCAAGAAACCTGACGGGATACCTGTCATCAGGACCTCAGTGCATCTTTGTGGCCATGTGTGATGTATCGTCCAGCAGCTGTTTCTTTCTCTTTCTTTTCTGTGTTTGATCTGAGATATGACTCTCCTTCACTGCTCATCAACCCACCACTCCTAATTTATAGACGGGCATAAAAAGCCTGTATTTTCTCATGTTCCTACCTCCCACCCAGCCCTGCACGACAATAGGACACAGTAAACGAACCGGGAAAAGCTTTTTTTCATTTTCATTTTTTCTCTCAACTTCTCCTCAAGTTGATTATGCCTTAGTCCCAACTGCCCTTATAGGTAAAAACAGGTTGCCTGTGGGAAAATAAGTATGGGGCACGCAGGTGGCCTGCACAAAATTTTCAGACAAGTTAGTGAGCCTGTGGAGCTCACTAGCATGCTGTGCTCAACAGGTTGTAACAAACACTAATGCTATCTACACATCGGATTCTAGTCTGTTCAGCCCGTTCTTGAACTTGTTTTTAGCAAATGGTGTTTGTACTCGAATTTTGCTACCCAATAAAAGCGCATGTATCCACACTTGGAAGACGCTTGGTGGAAAATGTCAAAGTGGTGCAAATTTCCTAAATTTTGCTCTAGACGTTTTCTTTCACAACTGTGTTCCGATATATGAAAGACTTGGTGTTTCTCGCTGGGCATAAACTGCAATAATTATTTTCTCCATGATCCCTTTTCAAATGGTTAGAACTTCCAGGGATGCCATCCACACGAGTGCCTGATTGTTTAAAATTCAACCAGTTTAACGCAAATTTTTATTGACGTAGCGGCACCAGAACGCAAGAGTTTGGAACGTGGAAGTCTGAAATGTGCATATACGTGCATTTACATAGATCTTGCATTGAAAGCGGTCACTTGAACACAAGAGTGGTGTAACTGTAGCTTAATAGAACATGTAAGGGTTCTATTAGGTTAGACACGGGCCTGTTGTACGGATTTAAGAAAATGTTTTACACCCTGCCCGAACCTTGCGCACTGCCTAGGGGGCATAAGGGGCCACTATTGCTGTTCACTTAATAAGTACGCTCTCTTTGCATGCAGCCTGACCCTGTAGAAATTAGGAAATTTGACAATCAGAGCAAAACTTCTGTGGGCATCCTACGGGGGCAACATTTGCCCATGGTCAGTAGGGGTCTGTACCCGCACCTTACCAATGACTAGAGTGTGGCTAGAGTAAGGCCACCAAACGTCATATGTGCACTCACTTTACATTTTCCTACAAATACTTCACAATCTATTTGCCACACGCATGATAATGGTACGTACTACTTTCATGATGTCATTTGAGGTGGCCGTACATTTCTCAAGGGACTTAGATTTAGCCGCTTCTGTCTACGACCCTCCAACCCAAAAACCTGCTGCACTTGTACAGGTGCATGTGACCAAGACATTACTTTTTGTGTACAGTTCGTTAACTACCCGTACAAGCTAAAGCAAACCAGATAAAAGTTGGGTTTTGACAGAAGTTCATAGACAAACAGAAGATGAAGTCATGCAACATCTTGCTCCAAATTCAGAGAACTTTTCAAGGACAACTCCATACACAAGATGAAAGTGATCTTCCGAGCTCTCATATCATTTTTACCGCTCATATCCAAATACCACCTGGCTCATTCTGTGCTGTCAGCACTTTTTTATCGAAAAGAATTAATACTTTTATTTTTTCCCTTTTCCCAACCAGATAGAAGTACTTTATTCGTCGCAGTTTGCCCGGAGTCCTCCGCATCTTCGGAATGTGAAAGATTTGAAGTCATGGATAAAAAGCACTTTTCTAATCAACATTTTTTCCTTAAGCGCTTCTTTCGTTTTAAAAGATGTTTTTCATTATTTATAAGTGTTCTGAAGGTGCTACCGAGCTGATTTCTTTCACAGGACCAGACATGAGGCCGACGGAGCTTGCAGAATTGATTAGATAAGCCTGGAAATTACAATGTGGAGCACGCAGCGCTCTGAAATGTGCTCTAAAATACACCCGTCACGAATATTAATACCCAAGGCTTATAAGCACATATTTGAATGCGAGGGGGGAAGTTGATACATGAAGTTTTATAGACTGTCCACTATGTATTGCGGTATATTGCTGATCAAATAGAAAATTACCAGTCTTTTTTTTTCTGAATGCCACCGGCCTCATAGCAACGGGAGGGTGATCGCAATTTCATCATTAGCGCTCGAACATTCAAAGCTAATTTCTGTTTTACTGAATAATTCTGAAAGATGTTAATCAAACATCTGAAAGAGTATTTGAAATATTTAGCCAAATGATATTAATGAAGATCAAAGGCTGAGCTGTTTGGAGCGGATGCTGTGTGAATGGCCCGGGTAATAGCAGGGTCCATAGGAGAACATGAAACACTTTGTCTTCCCCTAAATATTTTATGCGCTGTACCTGTTGTATGGTGCTTAATGAGCTATGTGGAGATAAGAAAAAAAAAAGGTGATTTATCATGCAAAGTTTTTCAAAGGAAATGCTAATTCGGACTCTTGCACACAGAGGAGAAGCGCACATTCCTTGCAGATTTCTCCGAGACATTTTTTTATGTTGCGTAGCCATAGCCACAGCACATTTCCAGGGTGAATATTTTAGCCCTGGAGGAAAGCAAACTCAAGTGAGAGCAGGATCCAGGGGTCAATGGTGTTTCTTTAAAGAAACTTTCTCTCTCTTTTTTTCCCTTTGTCCACCCCCTCTGTGCTCAGCTCTGGAATACTAACATCAGCAGACAGAGCGGGAGAGATGACAGGAACATCGGGGGACGCATGAGTCAGGCGCTCAGGGTCAGCACTCAAACGGCTGACGTTAACACCGACCCATTAGCAAAATGAATCCCACTTGCTGTTGACTCCTTCCAGCAAACATTTTTCATCCAAGTAGGATTTATATTTGGGGTTTTTTTGTGTTGCTATGCAGAAATAACAGGATGAGACTGAGAAAAACAGGAAAGTCTGAGCAAAAACAAGATGAACGGAAGAAAATTGAAAGCAGAAATTTAAACCGTGGCCAGAAGTTGGTTTTGTCCTCATTGGGACTTATTTCAAGAAAGCAAAAGAAATGTTAATATACGATGGTTACAAAAAATAATAGTTGTCTCACAAGTTTACAATGAAAGTGACTTAGTGTGCTTGAAGACCCTCTCTGATCATCTTTTGATCTATTTTTTTACAGCATAATCACTATCATTTATACTTTTATTTAGAACAGTAGATCCGAATCAACAGATTTAGATAGAAAGAAATGGTATTTGTCATTTTAAACTGTTTTTTATCCGTCAGCAATAACAGACCAGCAGTAACATTACCAACATAAAAAACATGAACATCACTGTTGTTGTGAATCATTTGTCATCTAATCCTGAAAATGTTCTCCAGTTTTTCCGCTCTCAAATTCTGCAACACATTACGTTCTAAATTGCATATTGGTGCAAGGCTGGTATAAAAAGTCACTTTTTTCCATGGCAAAACCAGTAGACACGTTGATTACATAAACACTTCACTACTGTGCAGTGCTTTACAGCAGGGCAAAGGATGCTTTTGTCTGCTTCAGAATGCGCTGGATTTACGTTAATCGCGTAAACTGTTGAAGAGTTACAATAACCAACTGGTAACCAAATTCAATCTCTTTTTTTTTTTTTTTACAGAAAAAAATCTCTTGATAGTTTTACTTTGAAAGTGGAAAGCTTCACCAACACTTTTGAAGATTTGTTTACTTCCAGTGACTAGTGCTGCACATTCTGCTTATTTTTAGTTCAAAAACTTAAAATCCCGCATTATTCTACATTCCAGAGTAATAAATACATTATGTTTGTATTATATTTTCATTACACTCTACTATATTTATAAAGCCTGCGAATCAGCAATCTTGGCCATCGCGAATGTTCACACTCAAAAGTCGCGAGTGTCCAAGTACTCGGATACTTGTTACAGCCCCATAACTGAGAGCTCTCTGTTTACATGCTCTCTTGCTAGCTTACAGCCCCTCACAACCCCAAACTAAGATTACTGTTGCAAAACAATGGCGAGCAACACTTGAGCCGTACAGTGTTGAGCCATATTCCAGCTCAGACAAGGAAAGGAATAATGTACATGGATCTAGTTGTGTATAAGTGGATGAATTGGAATGGAGTGGAGCAGGGAATCATATTTTCTTCGTAACAAGTATGAGTATTTTTTAAACAGCATCTTTGTTCCTGATTCACAATGATTTGAAAAAACAAATATTCAGAAATGCAATTTGGATATTATATATATGTCATCCATCATCGGAAGTTGAAAAGACACAACTTTTATCTGAGTGGGTCTTTAACCCTCGGATGCAATGACTTCCTAGATGGTGAGACTCCTGGCATGAGATGGTTAAGAGGGACAGTAAGCAGTCACAGTTCATAAGAATCAAACTTTCCCAAGTCCAACCCTTAAGATCCAAGAGGGAACGCTTATGGTCATTCTTTACTTCATTTTTGGGAGAGTGGGGTAGTGATACAAAAGCTGCAGTTTTTGGTTTTTTATATATATTTTAAATACAATGGCTTCATGTAACATATTTTATGAGGAATATGAAAATATAAATGCTTTTATTGACAAAAATTTTAAAGAATAACAACCCATGGGGTCACTTTTGACCTCACTCCTGAAAATGTGGTGTAGTGATACAAAAGCTGCAGTTTCTTAAAAAGTATATATATTTTTTAGATTTTTTTTAAACCTGATGGAATTATGTAACATATAACAGATTTCATGAGGAATACCTGGAATATGACAATCTAAGTGCTTTTATTTTTAAAGATTTTAAAGAATAACAACCTACAGGGTCATTTTTGATACAAAAGCTACAGTTTCTTCAAATGTATAACCATATTTTTTTAAAATGCACAGGCCTCATATAGCAAACATGGTTAATGAGGAAGACCTGAAGTATCTACATATCAATCATTTTATTTTTCAAAGATTTTAAAGAATAACAAGCCATGGGGTCACTTTTGCCTCAATTGTTCATTAAAGAGCTAAAGTGCTGAAAACATTCAAAGTTAGTTTTACTTCTTATGTTGAATATTTTTAGTATTTGTGTTTCTCAGACTTGATGTCATAGATTTATCCTGATCTACTGTTGATTAGATGTGAGATTTTCAGCAAGTATAAACATTAAAGATGGGGCCCGGTGCTGAGAGACACCGTCTTATAGGAAAGCACTTATCCTCTTGCATGGCGCCGAGTGCTGGGACAGGGAAGAGCGCTGGGCAACAGCGGAAGAATGACGATGGCCAGGTGATTAGAAAAAAAGACTCGCAGGCTAGGTAGACCTACAAAATGAATAACGGTGCACCCCAAACTGCGCCACAAGGCTCAACGGTTTGTGATTTGCAAGTTGATAAGACAAGAAGATTAATAATGCGGCATGATAATGGCGGGGCTGAAGCTCAGCTGGGGAGATGGTAATGATGGGATATTGCTGTAGGAGCAGTTCAGTGAGCCACAGTGGAGTGGGAGAAAGATGGAGAGAAGGAGAGGTGGAGAGAGGAGACGGACTGATGGAGAGGAAGAAACTCCAGCTGCACGAAGGGAGGGGGCAGCACTCATCCCAATTGGCCCTCAGGATATAAGAGTTTGAAAAATGAAAATGCAGTTATCATTTTAATTAGGTACTAAGATTTTTTTTGTTTTTATTTTTTCTGCATACAGTTCTTTCTTATTCCAAGAAGGATTTTAAAGAACATATGTGTTTTCTACCATGATTATTTCTCAGGTATGTTCTTGTTAGAAGGTGATTTTTTTTCTTCACTTGGGACAAATGTTGCCATAGGTGATGAAGAAACCAAACAAGGTAACACTTTATAATAACTAACCATAATAGCTACTTAACAAGTCATTATAAAACTGGTAGTAATTGAGTTGTAAATGACTTGTTAAATGCCAGTTTACAGTTTTTTAAGGATGTATTAATGCATCGTATTGTAGATAACTAACAAGCTTTTAGTTAGTGAGTTATAAATAACCTGTTACCTAACCTGGTATAAATAATGATTTCCAAATGTACCGTATTAATTAGTAATGTATTATGAAAAAGCTGTTACTAAATTACTTACTAAAAACTTTTTAGGAATGAGTTAATATTTTATACATGTTACTGGGACGTTTTAGTTCTTCCTTATTAAGCAACTGTTACTAAATGAGGAACATTTTCAATTAACCCTAACCTTAATTCTAACTCTAATTCTAACCCTAACCCTACATTTATAAATCTTTAATCTAAAACAAGTCATTTATAACTCAATAACTAACAGTTTAATATTGATTTGTCTGGGAAGTTATTAAAAATTGTTACCTAAAACACTCATGATAAGCTATGTTAATCTTGCTCTAGGCAACATGTATTCAAGCGATCACTTTCAGTGAAAAGTCTATGAAAACGCATGCACGTGTGCATTTCAAACTTTCGTGTTCAAAACTCTCACATTCATGTTTAGCTACGCAAGGTTTTACGACCTTTTTTGGTATGTACGTACAAAATGCGTGGGTCTTGAACGAGCGTTAAAATCGGCGTTGAGTTGAACTGAGTCAAACTTTGACCAATCAAGAATTTGACAGAGATGTGGGGATAGCATCCCTTTTACCACACAGAAGTGCCAACCATTTGAACATGGATCATGGAGGAGAAATTATTCGTTGTGATTTGTGTCTGGCTGGAATTATATGACACAAAGTCTTTCATATATTGAAATAGAGTTGTGAAAAAAACGCCAGAATTCACGAGATTTGCACCGGTTCAACATTTCGTACCAAGTTTCTTCAAACAGTAGGTACATGCACCAGTAAATAGTAGAAAACGAAGAAGCCCTTCCCTGCTCATCCAGTGTGAACACATGAGCTAAATGTGCATTCAATAACTCATATTTGGCGAATTCTAGAACCCGAAATACGTTTGATATAAATGTGAAGTGTGAACACCATATGCTAAAGACACATTCAAAGATGCGTTATGGTGTAATGATGCTTCAACTGCACACATTAGTATTTTTTTAGCAAAAAAATAAATAAAAAACACAACTGAAGTGGGGGTTTTTTTGTCTTTCATCTGCCTAAATTTTTCTTTAAATTCAGTCTAATCTCTTGTGGAGTTTGTCGATTTTAACGATCCTGTTTGATAATGACAACCTGTTAAATGCTGTGATCTATCATCTCTTCATTACATCTTTGCCTGCTGTTGACTTGTGTGTTTACACCTCAGACAAACATTTTGTCAGATCCCCCTTCTGTCTTAATTGCACCACTTTGTCAGTGGCTGTTGATGATTCTTTGGCGCTGTCTCGCTTTGTTTTTGTGACGACTCGTAAGCTGATCACGCTGCTTTTGATCTGAGAAAGAAATTTGTGATTAAACAGTCCCCCCCCCCCCCTTTTTTTTGTTGAAAAGCAGCAGGAATACTTAAAAAAGGTAGTTTCCCTAAAATCAGACTTCTGAAATTCTAAAACCCAAGACATTTTGAGCCACTCCTCCACTTACACTGTAAAAACAAACACTGTAAAAATAAGTAAAAAATTCTAACCCATTGCTAGATTATCTTTGAATGAGCAAAACAGTCTGCCAATGAGGTAGAAAAAACAGTTTTAACAATAATTATTATTTTAAGAAAAATATTTCAGTCCTTAAGACATGCTCTCTTAAACCAAGATTGTTTTGCTATTGAAGAACTTTTCCTGATAAAATTATTTTTCTTGCAAGACAGAAAATAAAACATTTGTTTCTTGAAACAAGTCTTTTCCTTTTTTAAGATTACATTTTTGCAGTGTACAATCACAATACTTAATTCAAGACTTTATTTTTATTACTTTATGTTTACTCCTACTTCGAATATGGGCATTGTTTGTGAACCACTTAATAATTTGGAAATACAGTGGGTGGTTTTTTTTTGTTGTTGAACAAAAAGAAATTGCAAAAGGAGTAGAAATTTTCAAGAAAACAAAGATGAACCTCCCAAAAAATGAACAGCAGAGCTTTCAATTGTAAATAAGGAGCATAAACAATAAAGGAAGAAAAAAAAGTTGCACCGACAGGATGAGGAAAAATGGAAAAAGATTTTCAAAATGTAGAAACAACGTTGAAGATGAGCTTGTTGTTGTTGTTTTCTGTGTAGCATTAAGAAGGTACCAGAAAGGGTTCTTTCTGTGTAGGGTTTGCATGTTCTCTTTGTGCATGTTTGGGTTTTTTTCCGTGCACTCCGACTTCCTCCCATAGTCCAAAAACATACTTCATAGGTTCATTGGTGTCTCTAAATTTGCTCTTAGATGTATGAGTATGTGGCCCTGCAACATGCTAGTGCACCCCCCCCCCCCCCCCCCCTTTGCACAACAGTACCTGGATTGGCTCCAGTAGCATTTAGTTCAACTCTAGTATGAATGTCTGTCTTGACTTTGTTCAAATAAGAATGCAAAGAAGTGTCCTGTATGCTAAGAGAAAGACGACTGATTCGCCCCATTTTTTTTTTTTTCACAAAAAGGCTTTTGTTATTTAGTAAAAACAAGTAAAAAAAGCACATGTTCTTTACTCTAAAGTATCAATAATACTACATTTTCAAAAAATAGTTGTTTTTTTGTTTTTTTTAAACAGTGGCCTAACCCTGGTTAAGATGAGTCATCTGAGCTTGGGACCCCTACCCTAAATTATTTCCTCATACTCTCAGTTTAGCCTTGATGACTTCTGGGTATTTATTTGAGAAACTAATCAATGCTTCTTTTGATAATTCACAGTTGACCAATGAATATCCTGGAAAAGTTTGCATTTGATTTTAACTGCCCTTCTGGGTGGATAACGGCTCTCTACTAGCAAAAAATGGGCAAACTGTACACGGCCTGCAGGCGGCCCACACAAAATAACAAGATCGTAGACCGCTCTGTGAATCAATAGAATTAATACTGCATTCGTGTTTTTTTCTGTGGGATTGCCACAAGGTCAACAGGTCATAGTGGACACTTGAACAACACATTTGGAAAAGTAAGGATGAATGAGGTGAAACACAGGCTTGTCATACGGATTTATACTTTTTCAACTCTCCCAAATTCTGTGCACTGCGCAAAGTGTCTATAAGTGTTGTTCACGTAATAAGTGCGCGGTCTGTGCACGCAGCCTGACTGTTAGAAATGAGGAAGTTAGACAAACAGTGAGTAGTGTTGTGTGCAGTTATGTATTACACACCCCATTTGCATTTGCACATGATCAGTAAGGAACCAGTACTACTTATCTTTCTAATGACATAAGGGCACCGTACGACAAGATCACCCATACGTCATAAGTGAGTGCCACTTACTTTATCCTTACGAATATTTTACGGCATACTTACCACACACACGACAAGTATATGTTCCATTTTAATGACATCCTTTGAGGTGCCATACAGCCTTAAGTTAACTGGAAGACACACTTGTGTGTCCTTTACAATGCAGCCACTCCTCTCTCTGACCCTCCATAGTCCCGGAAAACCAAAAAACTCGCAGCACCCGTGCATATGCATGTGACTAAGGCTGTGATTAGTGTTTAATACATTAGTAATAGTTTTTATAGACCAAAGAAGGGAATGGCATAATGGGGAAATAAAAAATCCTGGTCTTCGTGTGTAAAAGTTTCACGTCTAAAAGTTCTCACGGTACAAAGTAACATGTTAATTAAACGAGAAGCCATGTTCCAAAGATCAGCCACAGATGCTGTTATTGATAGAGCTGCCAGAGATGGCAGCTAAATTGCCTCATTACCAAACATGTTAGCAGCTGTTGCTTCTCGACTGTTGATCTAGAAGAGGTGGCAGCGATTTTTGCCTCCAATCCTACGGATTTCGTTTCGGCAACATATTATCAGCTGTAGACGCGTGAAGTGTCAACACTGTTTGTTTGACGAAACTTCCCAGATTTCCCGACGAGTCTACCGGCATCTTCTTTTGGCGATAAATATGCAAAAGGAGCGTAAGGAGAATTTCAGAACTGACATGTCAATCCGCCCCCCCCTTTAAGATCGTCTTTGTACTCTTGATGAAGCAAAAAAAAAAAAAAAATCGCAGTCCTGTCAGCATTTTTCTTTCTATTTTATCTAGATTTCCTTTGAGATACGTTTTGATTAGCCTGAAATTAGTGTAAGTTTTCGAAGAGTAAATGTGAGTCCTCTGTTTCGACTTTTCCTTTTTCCTCCATCTCTGTGTTTGAAGTGTCAGATGCCCGTGGCACTGATCCCGCTGACAGAGGCGTTGGGACTCCGCCACGGCCCCTCCGGTAACCCCACCCCCACCCCCACCCCCCCATCACTGACATGACACGAAGCGGAATGAGCCGCATTATGAACTTGTAGCGCCCCCGCAGTTTACACCCATTAATGGCTTCAATGATGTTCATTGCCCACCCCCTTACCCCCACCCCTAGTTATGCCATTGCTGCTCCCTGTTTCTCACAGCGGTAAAGATGTGACAGTGTCAATAACCATAATCGTGCCCGTGCGGAAAATAATGAAGCGTATGCGTTGTGTCAGCCCTACAAACCTTCAATATCCTATGGTAAAATGAAGTGGCAAAAAGTACAAAAAAAGACAACAATCAATGAAGCCATCTAACGGTAAATATGAAATTGCCACGAGAAGTGAATATTATTTTCCCTCTCTGATGATGCTGTGCAGATTACTAGGATGAACAGGAGAAGCCCATTTGTATGGAAATGGGAGATTGATTATATTTATTTGCTGATAGAGGAGCCCTGGACGGTCTCGAGCAGACGCCGCACAAAGAAATGGCGACGAGGGGTACATCCGTGGATCCAGGTCGTCAAACAGCTGTTTTTGCCGTCTGTTATGACACACCAACAACATGATACAGAAAAAAGACGGCGACGTAGGATCTTCCAGCTCCAACACGGCTCACCTCTCCAGGATATTCTAATTACCAGCCCTCCTCATTACAGATGCCATGTCAATGAGGGGGGGGGGGTTAAAAATGAAAGAAAGAACTTCAAGCAGAGGGGAGCAATTCAGTAATTTCTTTATCACTTTTTGGCAACCTTGCCACGCACCCTGGTTAATGCCACAAATTGAATGTTTCTGTGGTTTTCCTTCTCTTAAAATAGGCCATTGCGGCAGGGAAATCTATTATCACCATTTGCATGGGGGCCTTTTTTTTGTGGTGGGGGTGAAGAACAAAGAGCTCATGAGAGAGAAAATAGGGCAGAAATGATGCGGCGTCGGGTCCCCGACCAAATCTTTTTTTTTTTTTTTACATGCAACCATGGTAAATGGTAGAATCCATATCTGACACTTTACTGGTTTTGCATGAAAATTAGAGGACCCCCGCCACCACCACCACTTTTGCTTGATGTCCCCTGATTAATTTACAGCACTTTTGTTACGTCGGCATCATCCAAAATAAATTAACCGTGCTGGAGATATCAGAAGCGGGAGGCAGGGAATGCAATTTGTTACAAGAAGAAAAAAAAAGAAGATGAGATTAAATAAAACACCTAATTGACAGAAAAAGTCACCGAGCGTAAGCGCTGTTTGGCATTGTTGAGAAGTCTGTTCGTGTTTGGCAATGGAGGGGGAGGTAGAAGAAAAAGGAAAAGCCGGCCACTTGATTTCCTATGGAAATTAATCGGCTATCAAACAATCTTGGTCTGCCGAGGATGATTATACAGCCGGGGCAGCGACAGAGGAGGGGGGGGACTGAGAGGAAGAAGAGGGAAAGAGGGAGAGAAAATGCCCTTTGTGTAGGTGAAATGTGTCGTGGACTGTCATCGTAATATACCTCAGTGAAATGAAGGTTAATTCTGATGTACAGCCTGCATGGCCGTCATTATCGGTGAATCATGAAAATAAATTAAGCCACTGAAATAGATACTCCTGTGGTACGCGGCGGGGATCTCATGAAGGATGGACGGCTGAACTTTACAGATTATTATTGGGAAATAGTGCCGAATTCAATTAATGCACCTAAAAGACACCTTTATAGAGGGCAGCCATAATTTAAATGACAGCGGGGTGTAATTTTGCTTGTTATAAGTCAAATTTGCAGAGTTTCCTGCATTTTTTTTAAAATCTTTTCCCCGCTCTTTTTTTTATTTGCGGGAAAATTACTCCTCCAAACTACAAAACATGAAGTACAAAGAGAAAAATCCAGTTGAATCCCTTCTACAAACTGAATAAATAACACAAAACCCACTTCCTTTGCAGGGTTGGAACTATTCTTCATCTCCTCCGGAGTCTTAAACCGTAATCCTCCGCGGCAGATCCCCACGTTGCCTGATCACCTCCCACCCCCCCACCAAACTCCTGTGAATAGCGGACGGCGCTTTTATGCAGATCCACCCACCTCGGAAAAAAAACGGAGCGAAAGCCCGGAGAACTCGGTAAATGGCTGACCTCTCACCTGCGCGCAACGGAGAAAGAAGCCGGTGGCTTAATCCAGGCAGGTGTCTGACAAGCGGTCGAACACAGGGAAGGCCATATCACGGTGACCCGCGCACAGACCTCCCTTATCTATTAATCTACACTTCTCTGTAAGGGGGGGGGGTTGAATTAACGCCTCAACAGGGCACAGGGTTTCTGATTAACACGCTTCACCCCAGTGAAACCGCTGCCTGCCTACCCAAGTGCACCAAAATAAGACTTCCAACTTAAACATATATGTATCTATATATATATAGATATATCTATAGATCTATATATATATCTATATAGATATAGATATATATATAGATATATATATATAGATCTATAGATATATATAGATAGATACATATTTCCTGTATTGATGATACTTTTATCAAAATACAAAATAGGTACTAGGTTTGTGTTGATATTTTTACTGCTTTCTGACTCACCAAACAAATATTCCACACTCAGTCAAACACAATATATGGTTTTCTGTCTTCGGAGTTCCTTGTTATTGGCAGAAACCGCCAAACAGAGTCCATGTTAAATGTTTATTTGCCTTTTTTATTTTCTTTCCTAAGATTTTAGAGACACACAAAAAAAGAGCTTCCTTTATGGCACATGAAATACATGAGTGGATTAAGGAGCGCGTTCACAAAATCCCATCGGAAACGGGATCATAAAAAGTGTGTGTAAAAATCGGTGTGTGTAAATTGAAAAAAATTTTAAAGTATATAAAAATAAATACATAGCACAAAGTTTTTTCATATTAAGTGCATCCAAACGATAGATTTTAAAAGACTGGTGTAATCTTATGTAATATAGCAACTTTTTTTTTTTATCTAAACACACTCTTCCATTTCACTTCTCTCTTTCTCTGCCCTTCTTTTCTCCACTCCTCTGAAGAATCCCTCCACTGTCATTATTAGTATTGAACTCATTTCTAAATTCAGAAATTGGCTGAGGAAGATCATTCATTGCAGCAGACAGTAAAGTCAATAGCTTTTGTGTCAGGCGGCAGGGTCTGTCTCCGTCTCTCCGGGTGGGTTAGAGCTCAAGAGTGTGAGTGTGTGTGTGTGTGAGCAGTACAGTAAAGAGTGAGGACAAAAGGCGAGTGAAAACTGGGAGAGTGGGGCCACCTCTTGACGACATGCACACACAGTCTCTGGCAGGTTTTGCTGCTGCCGGTCCACTTGGTCATTTCGACTCAGGTAAGTCGACCCGTCTTTACTGGTTTCTATTTGTGCATTTAAAACCCTTTTATTTACGTTTTTTTTTTTTTCTTCCCAAATAAAACTTTTTTTTTTTCATTTAAATTCCAAAGTAGAAGAGGACAGCTTATCTCAGTAAGAGTCAAATCAAATCAAGTCCTTTTAATCACCACTTTGCTCTCATAGTGTGGCTGTAATGATGGAAGGCATGTAGAGGCAATTCCCAAAGAACAC
>BSAI01000030.1:1495015-1653303 GCA_036245035.1 Adrianichthys oophorus
CCCCCCCCCCCCCCCCCCCCCGTGTGGCTCACATTCGAGATGAAGCGCAGACACATACTCAACTCTGATGATTTTCATTTCTCAATTACATTATCTTATTAACCAATCAATTGCCAGTCTTATCAATAATTAATGTCTGCCCAACTATTAGAACATAGATTAGATTAAACGCCAGCCTCTTGTCTCCTCGCCGCTCGGCTTTGATACTTTTAACTGGGCCCTTCACGGTCACTGTGATTTAAAGGGAATATTTAATGTGTAAGTTCATTTTTGTGTTAATGGTCTGTTTCTATATTTTTTGTTTTATTAAAATGATAGCAGTGACTTAAGGTATGGAAAAAAACAAGTAAACAGATAAAATGTGTTCTAAGCACCTGAAAAAATATAAATTCAAACTTGAATAAGCCTTGGAAATTCAAAACCAGACGAAATGAGTGGTTTTGCAATATTTTTTTTCAGCTGGATGAAAGCATGGAGGGTTGTAGGAGCCAGCTATCATTTGGGTGAAGCAGCAGCAGCGGCTGGTGTTTCTCACACACTCAGACTTTGTCTGTATCAGGGGTCTGCAACCTGAGGCTCCGGAGCCACAAGCAGCTCTTTCAGCCCTCCATTGTGGCTCTAAAGTTCTCAAAAATCCTTTGAAGCAAGACGAATTTTATTTTGAAAGGAACTTGAATGTGCTGCTGTCTAAAGTCAAAGAAATTAATATAGTTATAAACAGAAACAATATAACACTGTTATGAATCAATTATAGTAAACATTTAAAAGCCCTAATGGTCACAAAAACATTTAAAATGTGTATTTTTCCAAACGGTGAATAGGGATTTCGAAGCTTTTGTTGGGTTTTGCCTAGTAAGAAATTCACCTAAATGGCTCTTTCAGCATTTCTAGACCACGGAAGATTCTTACTTTAAGAGTCTGCATTTGATGCATCAAAGCACTTCAGCTCCAAAGTTACCTTAATTTAGCATCTACTTAAAAGCAAAAGCGTAATCAAAAAACAATCTTTTCAGAGCTGGAAATAAATTCAGGCGTCAGGGGGTTCATTTTTGTGTAAAGTAAAGTCCGAATCCTCACCTCGCCAGACTAGAATAGTCTTAAACTTGTTCTTAATGCTCATTTTTAAGCCACAATTGTTAAATTTGCAGGAGCGACTGTCTATTCAGGTAAGTTTGGTTAAATTACATTTAAACATTTCACTTTTCCTCATCTTATCCCCACATATCATATCAACACACATTTACACATTGACATTAGGGAACTATTCATTTCAAGGCCTTTTACATAACCACCATCAATTTATATTAGTGCATAATTTGTAGTTTTGCTCCCCGAAGGTGTCAGACGATACCTGGACGCGCCGATTGAAGTAAGGCGGACAAAAAGAAGTGGAAATGTCAGGCCAGAAAAGAGGAAAGCACTTTTTTCCCACCTTTTCTTGGTCTCGCTCGAAACATCTGTCAGCACTCAGACTGGAGGGAGGGGAGCAGAGCACAGAGGGCCCGGTATGCAGCAGACCCGGGCCCAGGAATCACTGGAGCTGCTGCGTTTTGGCACGGTTGGCTTGTTTATTTGCCCTGACCCCTGGCGATCGCTACGAGGTTACGGGACCCGCTTTACTGAAAGGCACCATTGTGCTGTCGGGAGAAACCTGGTACAAATATTTACCATTTGGGGGGGGGGGGGAATGCAAATTTGTGGCCTGCAGCCAACCAGACTTGAGCTATAAAACTCACTACAGTGCAATTTTTTGAATTAGCCACCTCCTCCCCCATTCCTTTAACCAGGGTTAAAATTATACCCCCTTCATTTTTATTAATGAGATCGCGCTGTCACAGATTATTAGTCATTTAATAGCCTTGACGGCAGGATCGAATGACTTCCTAAAGCCACTATTATCCCATACCTTCACACTGAAACGTCGGTATGAACATATTGTGGGCTTTACTCTAAATTTAATGGGACGATACACTTCCTTCACAATTCGGTTCAAACCTCCATTCTTGGGTCACGGTTTTGTTTTGGTGTGAGTTATGATTTGTGTTTTACAAAAAACAAAACATTTGAAAAAGAAAACAGCTCTTTTGATTTGCAAACAAGCGAGAAACAATGAGGAAAAACTTTTCAGTTGATTTATCCTAAGTTAGGATAAAACTATTCGTTTTGACGACAATTTGAATCATATCATTTATGGTTAACGATGAGATTCATAGTCGATATTGGTTCATTAAAAAAAAAATCTGATTCAAGCCAATTCACTGACCTTAAATCAATCCAGGACATGTAAAACGATGGTGCCTCAATTCAAATGGTATTTTCCAAAACCAGTATTATCAATTTATTTCATTTTGTAGTGATTTTATAATGTATAGGTCAATTCGAGTAACAGCTTTCCTCAGACAGATCAATCTGGTTGGATCGTAGAAATAAAAAACGGTACGTCCCTAATACAAAGCTTGGAGTTATGTCATAAAACAAAAAATAATGCATCCTTCTTAAATTCAGCACAATACGCATTTGGCATTTTCAACATAAAGCTGCTCTAGGGATACAACTGTACACTTACCACCGATTCGGTACAATGGTGTAACACACGGTTCGGTTTTAAACCAAGAATTGTGGCATCGGTGATATTTTCTTTTATTTATGCATCATCAAAATTAAATTTTCTCCTTTTTTTTGATTTTTGAACAAAACAAATGATTTCTTGTCTTCAAAAACATCTAAAGTACTTCAAACACCATTGGGTCATCTACCGCTGGGTCACAAGAAGCAAATACTTTTTCAAAAGCGTACCCCTTACATGCTGTTTTTGGTGAACTTGAAATGCCATCCTGGCATTAGCTGGCATAGATCCTTTTTTTTTTTTTTTTTTTTTTTTTACCCGTGCTGCTGGACTGCGCGGACTCCGTCACCGGCGCATTGACATGCAACAAAGCTAATGGTGGCCGGGACAGGAGGGCCTAATCTTCACTAACTGACAAGATTTAAATTGAGGAGACATCTTCCGCTGATTAGCTCCCACACCCACAATTATCCAACTGGGGTGTCAAGCAAGGTTTAACATCTCCACTGATTCTGCTCTCCTGAGACATCCGGGAGGCAATGCAATCGCTTTTAATAACTGCCTCCCTTGCTCCCTCCCTCCATCCTTCTCTTGCCGCTTTTCCTTTTGACGCCCATTGCTCCTCATAGAGAGCACACCACCACCACCAGCCCTCCACTCGCCCGCCCGCTCATTTTGCTTCCTGTCTTTTTCTTCCCTTCTGCAGCCCCCACTTCCACCCCAGTTCCCAGTCATTCAAGCTCCCTTCAAAATTAACCTTTCCAGCAATAATATAATTTCTTACAAAATGAAATCCACTGAGTAGTTTTTTTTATTTTTACTGGAATAATTTATTCAAATTGCCCAGCTCAGAACAGCAGAACAATCTGAACACTGACTAGACACCTGGATTGGGATTTTTTTTTTTCCCATCAGAGTGAAAAAGAAAAAAAAAAAGTTTATGTACATTGACATCTCCTGCCAAATAAGAGGACATTCTCGCCTCCACCTACTATCCCCAGCGCTCCGGCAGCCGTATCCCCCTCGAGTGTACACCTCATTAAAATTCATCTGATCTGAATATTTTTTGCAAATATGGTCTGATTGCTCACCATGACATGAAACATCCCTGTGTGTTATTTTAATCACACACACCCCAACGGGCAACATATATGATGGCTGTGACATTGAACTCCTCCACTGCTTGACCCCATTTTATGAGTGCGCGTCATTTTGGGGGGAGGGGGGTTAGCTTGGAAGTAACCTGGAATGATGGACACGCTTAATAACTCTCCCCTCTTTTTTGCTTCATATGTTCACACGGCATCAGCTCGCTTTAAAGCCCCTCTCAATCATCCCCCCACCACCACCACCTCATCCGCCTCTTTCTTCCCTTTCCCTCTCATGAACTGTTGTCTTCTGGTGACGGAACGGGGACACAAAGCAACGCGATTAATAATTAACTGTTTAGTTTTACTAATTGATCTGTTGTGGGAGCCAGGATAAAAGTGAGGATGCATCCTCGGCCCGCAATGCCTTTCATATGGCATTTATCCACAAGTCACAAGCAGCTCCCTCAAGATGAATAATGAACCAAACAAGATCAAATAATTACCACTCGGGAGACGGAGGGAGAGGACTCTAACAAACACTGCTGGGTTTACCTGGGGTTCTTTCTCTCTATCACACAACAGAAATGAGATGCACAGAGACAGGCTGTTGTTAGCAGCAAAGGCCCGAAGTTTACAAGGACAGGTCTTGTGATCAGTTGAAGTACTTAAAAAGTCTGGAAACTTTTCTCCTGCTGCTTCTTAAACCTTTAACACCTGAGACGTCACCGACGACGTCTAAATAACACACGTTTTTTGACGTGCCTTAAGTCTTCAACATGAATGATTCTGATGTGGAGAGAAGTGGCCTCAAAGTGCAGGATAATGCCAGGAGGGGTGTGCATTTTTAGAAATTAACAGTCAACACAGAAGCCTGAACTGTCTGATGCAAAGTGTGTTAATTTCTGATGATGCACTCCTCCAAGGGCATTATCCTGCTTATACCATGGTTACTTAGGAAAGACCTACGGATTCTAAAATTTTTTTAGTACTTTAGTCATGTTATTTTTTTGGTGTAAGTCTCTTTTCCACATAAAGCGGTTTATGTGATACGCAGTGATGCATTGTCATGGTAACAACTACAGAGCTCACACCAGCCTTGACTGCAGCAGCAAAAGAAACTGATATATATGCTGATCGTCATGATAGATTCAGAGAAAAGTTCACCTCTTACCGCTTGTTTTTGTCCAGATGATGAAGCAAACATTTGTTTTAAAGAAGCAAAAATCTAAATTGTTCAAATCCTTCTCATGTTTTAATTCCTCCTTCTTAGATTCTTTTCTCTCTTTCTTTTCTGCTGCATCGCAGTATTTAAAATGATCAAATTAACCAAACAGGTTAAAGGAAACTATAGAACTTTTTTACTGTCTTGCTTCTGTGATAAACTAGAATAAGCAATGACAACCTGTTTTTGTATGTAAAATGTTAAAAATTTGAATGCCAACTAATGTTTAGGCCAGTTCAGTGATATAGAGCATTTATGCTATGTGACCTGATTTTTGTTTTTTTTTTACTGGATCACTGTGGTACTGCACATTATTTTTTTAATCCACACCCTGCAATCACCCAAATTATGGTGTAATATCAGTTTTTCAACATTATGGATCACATTAACACTACTAAAACTTATTTTTTTCCTCAACTAGCGTCACGATAGGCTGCTTGTTACCCCAGTTTTGTGTTAGCTTACTTTTGTTTTTGTTTTATTAATTTCTTGTTGTTAACCTGCTCCTTTTTGGACTGTTTTCCACCACAGTTTTCCACAATCAGCTGTTGTCACTTGGCGGCACTGACAGCAGCAGGAAGAGAATTGACTAACTGGTGCGGAGATCCGACTACGTTCTGGGATGTCCCCTAGAGTCTATGTCTGTGGTGGGTGAGAGGAGGATGTTAAGGAAACTGGAATCCTTGGTGTATCCATGATCTCATGAAGAGGATTGTCATGGACAATTCTCTTCATGAGATCATAGATACACCAAGGAACTCCTTCAGTCAGAGACTTGAACACCGCTGCAGGAAGGAGTCATCTATTCGACTCTACAACACCTCATAGACACATGACAATAACTATTATTCATTCTTTAATCTTATATTTTAAGCTTATTTATTATCTATCTGCTGTTTTTAATAAAGATATGGTAACATGGTAATTTCCCCTTTGGGGATTGATTTTTGGTGCAAAGCTGCTTTTCTCCACTTCAGAATCTGGAATTAGGTTAGTTGCATGAAAAGTTGAAGACGTACTGTAGTCGAAGGGATGTCAATACTGCAGCTACAGCGCAGAGGTTAAAGCATTCACTTTTCCTTTTCTCATCAATATTCAACAGTTTACAATATCTCATCGAAGGAGCTGATATATATGTTTTACTGTAGGAAAATATGGATTTCTATTCAAATTTAGAAAAAATAAAAAACTTTTGTTCCAGCAAGGATGTCTGATGAGTCTATCCAGTCCTCCACTTCAAGATCTTTGTTATACTAAGAGAATTTACCTTTTTTTTAAATTCATTTTAAACATTTCCTGTCATTGTGGCAAAGTATTTTAAACCATTCTTTTCAATTGGAGTAAATCTAAAGTCTTGAGTGTCAGACGTGTATTCACGGCCCCCACGCCGTCAAAACAACTCAGCTGGTTGACAAAGTGCTTCCTGCTGGATCCTATTCAAGCTCCCATCCCTCCCAATACTTTTTCCGGTTCCTAGGATAAAATGGGAAAACTGCCCACAAACAGACTTTTTGCTCTGGAACCACAGTCAACACCATCAATGGCTTTTATTTATTTACCGTATTTCACCAAGAAAGTCCCATTGAGATCCATTGATCTCTTTTCCAAAGGAGTCCTGGCCAAGAGGCAAAAAGTTGCTAAATTTAGAGGACTCATTTCACAATAGCTGTGCAAAACAGCCGTAAATGCTGATTGTAATTTGCTAATGGCTTCTGTAAATGAACTTGTAAAAGAAAATACAATCATGTCATCAGCATAAAAATGACAGCTTCCATGAATTATTTTCTTTCCAATGTTATTTTTAAAATATTATGAATAGGAGCAGACCCTTGTGGCACGCCACAAGTCAATGGTAGAACACCAGAACACTGGTCAATCCATTTAACTCTTTGAGTTCTTTCAAAAAGATAATTTATTAATCCAGCCTAGCCCTTCCTTTGTCAGCTTTACCTTTGGCCTCCTCTTCCTGGTTTTCCACCAAAAGCCATTTAAATAAGTCTTTTTTTTTTTTTTTTTACTCCTATTGGGATAGGTTTTGGGTTTGAACGAGTGTGCCGCAAATTAATCTGCAGCACCCAAAACTCGCAAGGGATTAAAAAAGAAATGAGCCTCATTTCCCATCCGGATCCATCAAGGCCCTGAGAGATGGAATGGGGCGGACCAAAAGAGATGCTCATCTGTTTGCAGATGAGCCACGTGTGCTTTCTGTAATGGGTTGGATTGACTCAAATCTCAATTTTATTGTTTTAGATTACACGCCGCTGGCCCCATTGAACCTAATGTGTTTTCCTCACCACCCCATCTGTAACGGTTACCGCTTGTAAATAAGATTTAATACAGTAAGAGAGTGTGAAATGCCAATCCTTGTGTCCATGGGGGCACATGCTTTCAATAATCTCTTATAAATATTTTCATGGCCGAGTGGTGAAGGAGCGCCATTATGTGCCAGCTGCCACTAGCGTAAGATTAAAGCGCTAGCTAAATGCCCATATCATTACCCTATTAGCTTCTGACATATATGGGTATAGGTGCTCGCTTAATTAAGGTTGATTGATTGGAATCAATGAAGGTAGAAAAAAAGAAGACTAACGAGGGCAGGGTTTGTGGGTGGGTAGGTTGGGTGTCTCGTGAAAGTATCCCGCATTAAACTTAAGATAGTCTTCTTATTTCTGATTAGATTTGGCTAAGCTGCTAAACGGGCAGACAATCTTGTTGCCTTTGATACCCCCACCCTTAAATTTATCCGGCTGCTCCCCCACCCCTCTCAAAATACAGTAGCCTAAATTTGTCATGGATATTACGCAGACTGGTGAATGAATCAGTGCTGGTTGTCATAATTATGTTAACATGGGCTATATTAAATGAGACAGGCCCGTTTTCAAAAGGTGAGGCTGTAGAATCAACTCAGCGCTCAACAAACCTTGGTGTCAATCACGCAAGAGGTTCAAATTCAACAAAGTCAAGCGCATCTGTCTGGATGCATTATTTATGTCAGAAATAAGCAGCTTAACTGAATCACGCTAGCAGCTATTAGCAAGAGACACACACCTAGTACACCCGCGCCTCCCCCGCCGCCTCTGCGGAGGCCAGGTTTGAAGTCTAAATAACACAAGTTTGATTGGGCCCACAGAAGCTAAAGCAATCCTACTGAAGTCGGCCGTTTTAAAGGGCTGGAACAAAGGTGCGTCTGTGTTTGTAGCTGTCATTAGGCTGTGTATCTCTTTCCCTTTCCCCCTTTCTCCGGCTCTCTGCGGGCCAAATAACAGCAGAGGTTAGTATTCCAGAGTTACGGCTCTATCCTCCTGTCATGAGCGTAAGGCTCCGTTTTAGATCAGCCGTCCCCGCTGCGCCTGATGGACAGCTCTGAGGATAAATATTACATGAATAAAAACAGCCCTGTTGACTGTACAAAGGCTTTAGTTGATGAGGCAGAGCCTGCGCTGAGAGGAAGGGAGAGGGGTTGCAAGAGGGTTAAGGATTGCAAAGTATGGAATGGTAAGTGATTGCCCTTTTCCTACTAACTTTTCCTATTCAGCTTGGACCTTTCAAACACACCTCACTTATGACGGCGAGGTCCGGATCTCTGTTTTGAATCTTCTACTGACTGCTTAAGTGTCCCTTTTCGGTGTCCTAATTTCTTCCCATTGTTTTTTTTTCCTTAACCTGTTTTTTAAAGAGAATTTTACTGTTGAGTCTAGAAGTATTTTTTGTGCAAGAAAGTAGTTTGATGCTGCAGCACTTAAAGTCGCCCTCTGATCATCTTTTGATCTATTTTCAAAGCATTTTCCAGTGGTCTTGTAATTAGAACTATGCTGCTTTTAGGCAAAAATAAAAAAAAAAAAAAACCTGTGTCGTTTTCTAGGATGTAGTTTCTGCAAAGCATGCAGGACTGTTGGCACAAAGTAAGCCTTAATTCATTTCCCATCATCCCCATGTTTACACTGTCTCCTGGTACCTTACAGCCTCTCACAACCCCAAGTTAATATTAGCGGTGCAACAAAAATGGCGAGCTACCCAACATAGAGTTCATCCAGATGCCAGCTCAGATGAGAAAGACGTTCACAGATTCAGTTATCTACAAGTGGATGTGCCAGAATGGTACATAACAACTACATAGTTGTCTTTTCCTGATTCACAATGATTTGAGTAAAGAAAAACTCAGTTTTATTTTATTTTCTTTATGCCTGTCCTCCATCATTAGACAAAAATGCTACAAGAAAAAAATAAAGACACAATTTTGGTTTTTGTGAGTCTTTATATGGAATTTTTTTCATGTTCTTGAAATGCATCTGGAGTTTCCTCAAATTGTATTTTCCAGACTGATTTTAGGTTTCCCACACACATACATATAAAATGCGTGACAAATTCTAGATATAACTGATTAGTGAGTAAACACAAATCCATACCTTTGTTTAAAACATTATGGTACAAGTTAATACTTATTTGGCTTCAGCACCAGGTTACAGTTTTTTTCTTCTAAATTGCATATGTCGAACTCAAAACCTGCAGCCCGTACAAGGCCAGTGATGTGGTTATCTATATAATATCCTAAACATTATTAGAACAGCTGATTCGTGCTGGCCTTTTAAGACACTTAAAATTCCTAAATGCACAGCCAATGTGTTTGAATACATCGAAAGCCTGTGAGCAGAAATCCTTGCCTTTTTGAAGACAAACAAGTCATCACACAGGAGTCAAGTAACTAATGAACACCTCCATCCATCCATCCATCCAGTTATCCGTTTCTGAACTTTCTAAATCCCTTTCACAGTGTTCCTGTCTGTTGCAGGGCCACACAATCACAGAAACTAGAATTCAAACCTACGGGCAATTTAGAGTCACAAATAAACCTATGAAGTATGCTTTTCATCTGTCGGAGGAAACCTGAGTGCTCAGATTATCAAGCCATGGATCAGCTGGAAGGATGTGCAAACTCCTCAAAGAAAAAAAAAATGCAGAGATTCAAATTCGGAGTCTTCTCGCCATGAGGCGAGAGTGCTAACCACTACCCACCATGCACTCCCACATCCGTCCAGTCCTGAAGATTTCCTCACATTCAAACCGCAACATTTTTTAAAATAATTGTACCTGTTTTGCACATTTTGTTAATTTCAAGTTGAGTTTATGCAACAAGGCTATGTACAGGTTCTCAACAAACCTTGAACCACTCCAACAATTGACCTGAACATGTTTTTTTCTGTGCGTGGGTTTGACACCTCCTTCTAAACTCTCAAAAAGGAGAAATTGTGTCCAAGCTGAAGTTAGGTATTTATGGATGGAGCAAAAGCCAATTTTTCCACCCAATGAAATCCATTCACCCCTTTTCTAAACCCTCTTTATCCCTTTTGCTGTAATTGCTGGAGCTTATCCCAACTACTATTGGGGGCAAGGTGGGGTACACCCTGGGCAGGTCACGAGTCCACTGCAGGGCCAGAAACTTACATTTTCACCTAGGGACAATGTTGAAGCAACCTATGAAACATACTTTTAGACTCAGAGGAAGCTGGAGTGCCAAGAGAAAAGCCACGCATGCACAAACCGTGAATGCAAACCGTGATTCAAACAAAGCATTTTTGCTGTAATGTGAGAAGTCATGAGAAGAAGTTGTGAGAAGAACTGTGCTAGTCTTGGGCATTCTTATTCATGTGGTTTGCTTTTAAAGTATGAGCCCCCACAGACCCTAAGATTCTCCGGTGCCAGCCTTTTAGTTGTCCCTATGGTGAGGACCAAAACCTATGGCGAGGCTTCGTTCTGCCACTACGGTCCTCGCCTGTGGAACATCCTGCTGGAGAGCCTCAGAGCTGCAGAGACTGTAGAGGTTTTTAAGGAGAGGCTCCAGACCCACCTTTTTAACATGGCTTTTAGATCATCTTAAATGATTTTTTATGAATTATTTACAAAGTTTTAATATATATTATTCTCTGGATTTAATTTTATTCTGTGCAATTAATGTTGTTTTTCATTTATGTTTTTAAATACATATTATGTATTCAATTTTAACATCTTCCTTTAAGGTTTTGTGTTTCCCTGTCGAGATCCTTTGTGCCAGAGGTTGCTGGTTCTGTCTGGGCTCGTTACCACCCTTCGTGGGGCCATTAGGGTCAGACTTTGCAGCTCCACGGCTGTGGAGTGGCCCCCACTGCTGTGTCGATGTTCCTGTGGATGAGCGGGCTCCTAGTATGAAGAGATTTCCAAAATACTGTTTCCTCACAGCAGAACCAAGCCTAAAGTTTCTTAGAATTCATTTGTAGAAGTATTTTATTGTTTGTGAGGTCATTGCCTGTGTGTGTTCATGGAGGGAGGGGGGTAAAGGTAAAGGACTGGGTTTCTCTCTTTTTATTGATTTATTTATTGATTTTCTGTTTTTCTTTGAGCTGCTCACGCATGAGAAACGCTTTTTTATAAATAAAGTTTGATTGATTGAACCTCTACACCACCGTGCAGCCCAACAAAAATCTCCGAAATTGTTATTTCTATTCCTTTAAACAGCAAACTCCTAGGATTATCTTGCATTTTCACTTGGTTAAAATAGATTATTTAGCAAATCTACACACAGATGCAACTTTTTGAACTGCCAGTTTATTTCTTCTCCTAAACTGTTCTATGTCGTGTCCTCTGTTATAACACCACTCTATCTGTGTCCACTGTGTCCCAGTTCTAGCAGTTTTCTGTAGCTGCATCTGCAGTCGTAAACTGTGCGTCATTGATTCCTAATTTTGCGTGGTAGAAAATGCATTCCTTCCCATTTGGAGGATACAAGAATGTGTTATGTGGTTTTCTCCGTTCAATTCTACAGTTAAAGTTTTTATTCATTTATTTTTTAAATCTTGAAGATTTTGTCTAACAAACTTTGCTAAATTGGCTAAAACTGTCAAAACATTGCAGTAAAAACTGATGTTTGTTGTATGTTTTAATACTTGGAGGCCTTTTAGAAAAAGCTTTTATACTCACGAAAAACAGTTTATAAACTGACAGTCGGCTTTAAAAAAACCCAAAAGTTATTGTAGATAATCTCTTGGTAATCTTCTGATCTGTCAAGATCAGAGAAATCCATCCCAAGGGTTTATCGACCATGCACACGAGTGTTTAATGGAAGTGCCATATTTAGCAGAAAAAAATGGATGACTGTGTACATTGATGTTCTGCCTGCTTTTACCCAGCAGCTGCATGCAGTGGATTTCATTTTTTGGGCTTCTTGCCAATAAAGCAAGACGACAATAAATCGACTTTTCAATGAAGAAAGATAATTATTTTGGAAGTAAGTGTTTGAACATCCTGTGATTTTGCAGTTCTCCAGCTTAGGAATCATGGAGGGCTCTGACATTGTCATCTTAGGCGCATGTCCAATGTGAGAGACATGATCTAAAATCATTTTTTAAATCATTTATTTGTATGCTACAGCTGTTAGTCTGTGTTAATTTTTGGTACAGTAGCTTTTGTTTGCGATTAGACAGGTCAGCATTAGCTGTCGTGTTTCACCATGTTTTCACGCACTGCAGGAGGTATTTTGGCCCACTTCTCCACACAGATCTCCTCTAGATCAGACAGGTTTCTGGGCTGTTGCTGAGATGCATGGAGTTTGAGCTCCCTGCTGAGATTTCTATTAGGTTTAGTTGAAAACTTGTCCTGTCCAACAGCTAAGCAAGAAGACAAAGATAAAAAAGCTGAAGGCCTCTTGTGCTGCACAGATTTTACTGTTAGACTAAGGATTCATGGATCTTCAGACAAAATGTATTTGTATAAACCCCTTTTGTATTTGAGGCAAAACTTTATTTATCATAATTAATTTTATGTAAATATGTTTGTATGCATTCCTTGTTGGCCCGGACAGAAAAAGAAAGAAGACAGAGGGAG
Organism: Adrianichthys oophorus; assembly: GCA_036245035.1. NCBI lineage: Eukaryota > Metazoa > Chordata > Actinopteri > Beloniformes > Adrianichthyidae > Adrianichthys > Adrianichthys oophorus. The sequence goes on from BSAI01000030.1 coordinate 1,507,749, forward strand.
AGAGTGGGATGCTAGAGATGGGGATAGATTGTACCTTGATCACATTGAATACTCCAGAAAAGGCAGGAGGCCCAAAACTTCTCTGCAGGAGCCACTCCTTGGTTATCCTGGCTGTGTACTTCGCGTCATTGTCATGTTGGAAGACCCAGTCACAGCCCATCTTCAATGCTCAACCTGAGGGAAGGAGGTTGTTCCCTAAAATCTCGTAATACATGGCCCCGGTCTGCCTCTCTTTAATAGAGTGCAGTCAGTGCAGAAAAACACTTTCCTAGCATGATGCTAACACACCCATGATCCAATAGGGATGGTGTTCTTGTGATGGTCTTCATCATTCTTCTTCCTTCAAACACCGTGAGTGGAATTAAAACCAAAAATGGTCTCATCTGACCATATGACTTTATCCCAGGATTTCTGTGGATCATCTAAATGGTCATTGGTAAACTTAAGACGGGCCTGGACATGCGCTGGTTTAGGCAGGAAAACCTTTCGTGTCATGCATGATTACAAACCATGACATCTTATTGTATTACTAATAGTTACCGCAGAAACGGTGGTCCCAGCTCTTTTCAGGTGATTGACCAGCTCCTACTGTGTAGTCCTGGGCTGAGTCCTCACCTTTCTTAGGATCATTGAGACCCCACGAGGTGAGATCTTGCATGGCGCCCCAGTCTGACGGAGATTGACAGTCATCTTTAGCTTCTTCTATTTTCTAATAATTGCTCCAACAGTGGGTCTTTTTTCAGCAAGCTGCTGTAATTGCCACGTAGCCCTTTCCAGCCTTGTGAAGGTTGACAATTATGTCTGGTGTCTTCTGACAGCTCTTTGGTCTCGGCCATGTTAGGGCTTGGTCACACCACCCAACATGCAACGTTAGTTGCCGCCAGTGCAACGCTGGCGAAGCAGTGTTGGTCCAGCGTTCAAGATGTCTGTGTTGGCCTTGTGGACCCAAGCGTCCACGAACTAGCGTCTGGTGGAGCCAAACCTTGACTGGGCGTCGTGGGGGTGTAGGATTCTAGCTGATATTCAAATACTTCTTTGCAGCAGTAGCATACAAATAAATTATTTATTAAAAACCATACAATGTGATTTCTAGATTTTTTTATTATGTCTCTCCCAGTGGACGTGCACCTGCCAGACCCCTTCATGATTTCTGGTGGGAGAACTTAAGATCTCCTTGTGCTGGTCCCCAGCCCGGATAAAATACAGGATTGTGTCAGAAAGGGCATCTGTTAAAAAACTCTCTGCCAAACCAAAAGTGCAAATAAGTGAAAGCTGTTTCGCTGTGGTGACTCGTGAAGGTGTATGCCAAAAGGTGAACCACAAATTTCCTAAAAGAGGATGCATGTAGGCCAAGGAAATGCACTTTGCCTTTATATTTGACAAAGGAAATTCTTCTGCATGATGTGATGTCATGAATGACCTTATACTAGCCACAGTGACAAAACCGTTACCACAAAAAATAAAAAAAAAACGCTAAAGTCAAAATTACAAGCTTCTACATAACAGATGTCCCTATTAAAATGTCAATTTTCCAACTCCTGGGGAACATTGTCCTTTTTGACATTAAAATAAACAACAGGCAGGACACCAGTGGTGACCTAATGGTGTTTCTGTCCTTTAAGCGCCTCATGTTTCTTCCTTTGGCTCTGGGGTGGCCCCGTGTGGAGCTTAGTAGGCCGCTGCCACCAAACAAGAACTCGCCATCTATCACTGGTCGCCTCAGCTTTCGAGGCACCCCAAAGATTGGGTGGGGTGGTGAAATATATAGGTGTAGACAAAAGCTGGCATACACAGACACACGCACCAATAGTACACATGACAGAACACAGATCATCAAGCATCCGTTGTGTCTCTGGAGGGATTTCTCCGGCATCATATCGGCTTCACCCTTTAGACATGGAGAAAATTAATGAAGCCCAGTGCAACTGCAGTCAAAGGCCCAAAATGTCCACTCATTAACAGCCCCAATCTCAGAGGCGATTATGAAACAGCCAGATATTAGGCGGTGAAAAGGATTTATTTCCACTGAAGACAAACAAAAAATGATTGGAGGGAAAAATACAGATTGATTAGCCCCAAAAAAATGGCCAATATGCTGCAGTTCCACTGATGTTAGAATCTTCTGAAGCGACTTTCTCTGTACATTTGCATATTTTTCAAATCAGCAGGAAAACAAATTTAAAATAATATGTGGAATCTCAACATAAATAATACAAACAACTGAGACTTCTCGCGTTTGAGGAGATACTTGCTGCCATTGGGCTAAATATGTTGTTGCTCACCAAATCAGCTCATTAATTTGCTTAATTAAGAAACTGCCTATCAATTTCTTTTTGTTTTTTTTCTTACTGGGAAAGACTCATTGAGACTGTGCGACGACATAACACAAACCGAGGCTATGTTCTCACTATCACATAAACAAACAGAAAATACACCAGGGCCTGATTAAAGGCCTTTACACTACAGAGCACGAGAGAGGCGACAGTGTTTGTTTCTCTGCCTGCTAGATGAAATTGTTTCAGCTTGTTTTTGACAGCTACAGACATGCTGGCTATTATTTGAGGCTGGCTGCAATAATTAACATACACTGCTAACCTGAATAAATTATTGCCTCCTTCTAATGTGTGGACAAATGCGTGTGCGTGAAATGTACCGCACGTTCAAACAAGCTTTGTTCTTCCTGATTACATTTTTTTCGTGTGTGTATGTGTGTTTTGTCATGTTTTTTTTATTGTGTGAGCACAGGCCCATGCTTTTTCCCCCTACATGATAAAAGAAATGCTCATTGTATTGTAATACAGAAATGTTTATTGGTGCCTAACTCTTAATCTCGTGAATGCAAACGAAAAAGTTCTACCGCCGTTTTTCATCCATTCCCCTTTTAAACTTTTTTAAAAAATATTTTCAACTCTGTTGTTTTTATTTTCTGAAACGTTTTTCACTCCTTATTAAAATATTTTTTAGTTTTGTTTGTTTTTTTTATTTCCAATCCTATTTTTTTTCTGATGTTCTGCTGTTATTTTTCATTTTTCAATCACATTTAATTTTTTTAAAATAATGTTCCTATTTTTTACATTTTCACTACTTTTTCTTAATTTTTACGAATTGTATTAATTGTTTTAGTTATTTTCCAATTCTGTTTTTTTTTTTTTACATATTTTCATTTTTTTTAAACAATATCCACTCCTATATTTTTTTACGTGGTCATCCCTGTTTTTAAATCTTTTAAAAATGAATTCCACTCCTATTTTTACATTTTTTTTAAAAAAGTTTTCCACTCCTTTTTTTTTTATTTTGACTCCTATCTTTAGTTTTTTCAAACATTTTCTACATTTTTCATTCCTATTTTTAATTTTTTTTTTTTTGCATTTCCCAATCCTGTTTTAACACTTTTCACATTTTATTTATTTATTTATTTTTTTATATTTTTCACTCTTTCCTTTCTACATGTTTTAACTGTTGTCTAGAATTTAGGTCACGGCAATAGTAGTGTTTCATCTGACGCTGTACCAAAGTTTCAACATCATCCAGATGTCAATGCTAAGTAGCGCCTAAAAACATTCCATTTTGCATTTCAAAAAGAACCACAGCTTCCCCCTCTCTGACAGGAGGAATCAGAGTACCATCTTGAAGCTTGACCTTGGAAGGTTTGTTGGCCAGAGCCTTATGGCTCAGCCCTTATTTAAGAGCTCCATGTGCTTTCTGGTGGAATGAGTCACAGGGGTTTCCCCTCCTGTGGGTTCACCACATGTGTAAAGGACAGTAGTAGTGGATGTAATTTGGGTTGGATGATGTTCCAAGGGAAGGGCCATGGTGTTTAATATTTAGTTATCCACGTTGTCGGCTCTAGAAGTATTCTCTGTGAAAGTGCCTAGGATTTATTCTTTTCCAGAGTTCGAGTCCTATCACTTAAACACCTCCCTTAAGTTGGAGGCCGGGACGTTGACTTGTAGATAGGGTTGGAAGTGTTGTCCTTGAACCTTTGGTCTTGACTAGGGATTGGTACGGATCCCTGGTTGAGCAGGTCGGCCAATGACCGAAGGATTGGCAGTTCAATCCCCGCTCCCTCAAGCAAAACGTTGTTGTGTCCTTGGGCAAGGCCTTAACCCTCCTCGCCTCCAATGTGTGGCTCCACTGATGTATGCGTATGAATGTACGTACCATGATGGTCAGAAGGGCCGTTTGGCGCGTACTGGCAGCCATGCCTCTGTCACTCTACCCCAGGGCAGCTGTGGCTACATCAGTGCCTTACCATCTCGAAGTATGAATGAGGTGTGAATGAATAATAGATATACATCGTAAGCGCTTTGAGTGTCTGGAAAATTGCAGATAAACCCAATCCATTATTATTATGTATACGGTACAGCCTTTACCCCAAAAAATGTGGCTTTTGGTGCTTCATTTCAGACATGTCAATCACTTGTATTCTATTCAGTTTTGCTGTACAACTCTAGCCAGTCATTTTGCCTTCCAAAGAATGTAGACGGGCTCATATAAGAGTGGATGTGGCTATAAAGGTGCACAGAGCTTCAGTCACAAAGCTGAAAGTGAAGCGCTGTACTTCCCAGCAAAAGATTAAAATGATGAATAAGAGTGACGTGTACGATTATCCAAAAAAGAACATTGTCATAGCAAAGAGCAGTGAACTACGTCTTTACTCCAGCATGTCTGAAAACTGAGGTGCAATGCAGACTGTCAGAAAGAAGGAAGTAAAGTCTCTTAGGCACATTCAAGCGTTCTCCTTCACCCTGCCATGCTGCTTTGTCACACTTGAATGTTTTTAGAAAAAATCAGTGTTCTTTTTCACTTTTAAAGCACCGGTTCGAGCAGCGTTTAGGCACTGGAATTGTTCAAAAGTACCAGTTCAGCACCGGATAAATCCAAACAGTACCCTTACCTAGTCCTGACTATGGGCGTAGAGCATATCTATTCATCTTTGGGCCCAGTCACAGCACATCATTAGTTCCATGTTTAGGTACATTTGACCCAGGGACGGGCATCTCGAGGGCCGCAGTCCTGCATGTTCTCCAACATACCATGCTGTGGCATGTTCTGACTGGCTGGACACACCTGAACCAGGTAATCAGTCATGAGAAGAGCTTGAATATCTGGAAATCATGCAGACACACCGGCCTTCAAGGCCTGAAGTTGCCTATGCTCGACTCAATTTGGGACGATGGTTGATCTGGTTGAGATCCACTGGTCTGTTGGGCAATTTGATTGAAAGCGGGGAACAGATGTCTGGAGAAGATGCCATTACATTTGGTAATTTTCCCATAATTCCTGTTTACACCTCTAAAGTATAAAATAAAGATGGTCTTTAATTTCAGTTAAACACACCAACAGTTTTCTACATCTTTGCTTTACAAGTTGTACAAATATGCCCATTATCCTCTAAAATGTAGCAGCTCATTGGCTCTGATTTTTAAAATAATTGCAGGCAGAGTCAACACGTATTCTGCTGTTTGCATGCAGATAAGTAGTTCAAAACCATAGTTCCTGGTGCATATGACGTCCGTGTTTATAGGCATGCACACTCACATATATATGTGATAGCAAAAAGGGTAGGGTGCAGGGCGCTCGTCAGACTGGGTAAATCCCATTATTGGCTCTTATCCCACAGAGTGAATTGAGAGTCAAGTAGGATGCATGTGGTAACCACAATGAAATTACAGCTGCTGAGAGACCGAGCAGTGCTAATGCACCCCCATTGTGTCCTCAAGTGCATCTAAATAAGCAGGGGTAAAAGGCAGTCTGCACTAGGACGGCCAGGGTTACGGGTTGTGTGTATGTGTGTGGAAGTGATGAGCCAAATGGAAGCCTGTGATGGAGGGCTGCATTTAGGCCAAATGATGAGTAACTTTTTGGGACCACCTGATGCAGGCTTGTCAAAAGTGTGTTTATGAGGTTTACTGTGCATAGTGTCAAGGCCAAAATGGCCGCTCCCATTTTCAAAAATAAATGACTCACTGTCATTGTGTAGTTTTAAGGAAAATCATGCAAACAGTGGTACCACAGAGCAAAATGTGTAATTTTATCTGTAATAAACCTGTGGATGGTTTCCTCTATGGGCGGTACAGGAGTCGACATATGCTGTTGACATCTTGCTGCGTGATAAAAACATACTTTTAGATTGCACACTTATTAATAGCGAGAAATAATTTCACCCCTTAATGGGTGGTCGAGACCATCACTGAAAAAAAAAGTAACTGTGCAAACAAAACAAGAAACTCTGCAAATTAAAAAAAAAAAACTTGTAAATAACAAGAAACTCTGCTGAAAATAAATTTTAAAAAACTGCTGCTGCTAAAAAAAAGCAACAATAATAGGTTTATAAGCGAGCAAATGTCTCATTTTTATATTAAGATGTGAGGAAGAATGGACCAGAAATGAGGTTTGGGAGGAAACAATTTCTACAAGACAAGGAATTTAAAAAAAAAAAACTTTTTATACATACCTATTAGTTCATAAAATTAGTACATGTATTTTCACCAACTGTCACAAAGCTTTACACTTTAATTACCAGAATCAAGAGCTGCTTTCATAATGGTGTTTACTCATGTGCTTTAGCACCTTCCTTAAAGGCCCAAAAAGCTTTACAGTCCCATTCACTGATGGTGACTCCATTGTCTTCTACTACAATCACACTGTGTATGTGCTGCTAGTTCAAAAACGCGGTTTCATGAACGCGTATTCACCCGGTGGTGTTCACACACAAAACAAGCAGGGAACGGCAGGAAGAAGATTCTTCTTCATTTGTTTTTTTTATGACTGTTTTCTAGCGCATGTCCGCTACCTACAATTTGGTAGAGCGAAAAGTCGGAGTTGTGCAAATCTAGCTCCAGGCTTTTTCTTTCACAGCTCTGTTCCAATATATGTGTGACGATGAGGCTGAGGCGTTTTGATCCGTATGCAAATACATTTAATGGCAAGAAAAACAGACAAAGGCTAGGCAGTTCAAATCAAGACCTCGCATGGAGCCAAGTCCAGAGAGGGTATATATACAGCAGTGATGATGATGCGGAATAGCTGGTGATGACAGGAACAGAGGGCAGTGCATGATGGGAGTTGTAGTAAGGAGAATGCCAGAGACCGTTAATACTCAAGTGAGAGCTCCCTCTGGTGGTCGGAGGAGGGAATGGACGGTTGAGCCCTGACAATATGAAAACTTGGTGCAGGGGCGGACTTACCAATTAGGCAAGGGTGCCTCAAACCCTTGGGGACCTCAAGCTGAACAAATTCCAGTTCTTTTATCACCCACACGTCATTGCCAAATCCCGTCCCTGATTGGTCAAAGTTTAGCGTTTTTGTGATTTAGCAGTCAAAACTTCAACTGGTCGAACTTCCAGCATGTGATCAATAAACGCCCATATTGTGCGTAGAGCCCAAGACCGGACTTAAAATCACACGTAGCGACACGTGAATGTGAGAGTTCCAGACACGGGAGCCCGAAACAAGGGTCACTTTTCATTGAAAGTGGCTGTGCCAACTCACGTTCAAGTGACGGTGCGAATGCACCTTTACACTGGCGCCAACGTACGACCACCAGGAGCAAGGTGGGAATTCAGTGTCTTTCCCAAGGACACATTGAAGCGCTACCTCTGCACCATGGCCGCCCCAACTTTTAACTTAGACAAGAACATCTTAGTCCTCTGGAGTGCAGTAGCATAGAAAGATTTTCCACTTCCTCCGTCTTTGTACTCCACTCTGTCGTCTTTTCCTTTTTCTAGTTGTTAATATATCTTTCTTTATTTCCATTGGCTCTCCCTCACCTCTGCTCCCCCCCTCCAGCAGAGGCGATAAATATCATGTCACGAGGATGGCAATGCTCCTTCATGGAACACTGCATGTTTTTTAGAAGCAGGAGAAGTCAAAGAGAAATGCTAACAGTGTTCTTTAATGGGCCGCATCCGAGTTTGATGAGGCGTGGCACATCTCGGCCGTCATCCAAACAGCAGAAAAAAGGTGGAGTCTTCGGAGGAGGGTCAGGACACAATGGCCACCGGTAAACGGCCAGTAATTGTACAGCGAGAAGACCTTTTAAGGACTGACAGTAACGGAGCAATTATGGCAAGCCAAGCGAGCTGTGTCAAATTAGCCCTCTGTTCCTCCTGACTCCTAGGCAAACCCTTCCTGCCACCCGCTGATGGGGGAGTCATATTTCTTGGCCCCTACTAGACAGCACAGGATGATAAAGTCTTGATTGTGAATGATAGGAAAGACGAGCGGCGGCGGCTTGATGATTCAAACTGTAAATAACGTTCTTGGGTTTGTGTCGCCCTCTGAGGGGATTTAAATCCAGTTCAAAGAAGTTTACAGAGAAAGAGTGTGTCTGTTTGCATCTGTGTGTGTGTGTGTGTGGGGGGGGTGCAACGGAGAAAATCTGCACCCAGGAAGGTCATCAGTCAGTTTTAGCTGTCAGGATTGGACGACACACAGCGGAGCTCACACGACTTTGGTAATTACATTTGACTGCTGGGCGGGGATGTCTTCTTCCATGGGGCTGCAGTGACTGCATCATTCATAGTTAACTGCAATCAGTTCATTTACAGGGATGTTCATCAGCTTTTTCTGTGTGTGTGTTTTATTCTGGTGAGGTCGCCATTCATCTCTTCGCTGTGACGCCTCCACCTTTGTTTACTCACAATACCAGGACAAAAAAAAACTTATCGGCTCAGACTTGCAAACTTCCAATAGAACAAATGGGGTTTTATGAAGATCACGGCGGCGAGGATCAATACGGCCGAACATACGAGGTGTCAATCCATACATGCAAACACATTCTAATTGATTTTCCCCTATTGATTTGGCTCAGGGGTTTTGGTTAAGAAGGAAACATGCATTTGTGTTTGATGATGGAACTCAAGACAGTGATTAGTCCTACGGCGAGGCGAGATTAACGCTGCTCTCTTTGATTTACGATTGTAATACATATTAAATAATCCTCCGACACTGTGTTCTGGGTTTGAATTATGATTAAAGTAACATAATTCATACGCTGTAATGTGATAATCATCTGATTAATTATGTAAACAATTATGCTCGCACATTTTCCAAATCACCTCAGAAACATATTGCTTTTTTTTCTTTTAAAAGAAGGAATTTCCTTTTTGTGTCAATTTAGAGAAAATTTACAAGTGATGAGGAGGAAAGGCAGTTTTGGTTGTAGATATGTGTAAGGTAAATCTGCTAGAAAGGAGTGTAAGTCAGTGCACCGTCAACTGAAGTGATGGACTCTGCGTGTGTGCATGCGTCTGCCTTTAAGTCCAAGTAAATCAATCTTGTTACTGCCATTAATGTCACTTTCAGCTCATCATTCTCAAATGATAATTAATAATAGATAGCTTATGGGCATAAATGTTAATGCAGAATTGCGTGGAATTTTATGTTCTGGAAATGACATGCCTTAGTTAACCTCTCAACATTAAAAAGCTGCTCTACTTCCAATGCCAAGGCCACTTTTTTTTCCAGTGACTGAACTCAGAACTTCCTTCTGGAAACTTTCCTCTTAGCTGAAACCCAACACCTTTTTTTTTTAAACTATATATTTTTAACCAACTTAATTGATGAATTGATTTCTATTCCTACGATCCAACTCGATGGATGTGTCTGAGTCAAGTTGTTAATGGAATAGGCCCATACCGTTATAAGATTGGTTCATAATGAAAGAAAGTGATCGTATCGATGTGTGGAAACTTTTTGATTTTTACAAAGTCATGTGACCATACAGAGTGGTACAATGTTCTAATGATGTTCCATTGGTATTATGTGGAAAAACCGAGCTTTATCAAACTAAAATGTGAATGAATTTTCCATTAATTCTTGTTTACTTGTTTGTTTGTACATATTTCATTTACACTTGTTTATCTTGTAAGAAATACAAAGAATCTGGAAAACTTCACCTGCACTGTTCAGTACCCATCAGGGCCGGAGCTACAGGGGTGGGCAAGCTTGGCCCCACACTTGCCCCCCCCCCACCCCCCATTTTTGATTCAATGCTGATTCCATTATTTACAAACATAAAAAGAAAATGATCAATAAAGCATTACAAAATAAAAAAGTGATATTTTTAAATGAAATAACAATAAAACAGTTAGAAATTGGTCATTTTGATCCTGTCGTTTGTAATCCACTCTGCTGCTCTCGTTTGCCGCCCTTCCACTACCCCAACACACACAAAATCTTGTAGCTCCAGGTTTTAATCAGCGTCACACCGTTTGAGTTTTGGATCCAGTCTGGATCCATTTTAGGTCAGTGAATTGAATTATTCAAAATAAACCAATATTGACTACGAACCGTATCGTCAACCGCAAATTAAGATATGAATCGTATCGTTAAAATGGCTACACTAATGCTGGTTACTGGTTGTTTCAATGCTGTTTTCCATTTCCATTAGGCAGAAAATTAGCAGCCGACTCTCCTTTTGAAACTTTTTAATGAAAACAGAAATAACATTTTGACAGGTTGATACTGTTTCCTATAGCCCAGCATGTTATTCCGCCAACCCCCTAAACTTTTGACGATACATTACCTGGATTAGACCTCTGGGACTTGACCGCTTCTACACCACAGGCCATGTATTGATAAGCTATTAACCCGCTGACACTTTGTAATCCCTGTTAAATGCTCCTGCATCTGACGGCAGAGTTTGAAAAGAGGTTGCCGCGGGACATAAATGTTGATTTCCTTCTTTTCTGTCATGAAACTCGGCGAAAGCATCTTTGCAGTCACATTACATATTAATGTCATCTCCGGGTCTGCCTTTAAAACATGATGAGTACACTGAAGCTGAGTTGCCTCCAGGATTAATTATTGACAGTCCTTTGCGCAACCTGATCTAAAAGTGTGTCCGTGGCTGTGTTTAACACAAAAAAGTAGTTTGAGTTTTAGCTTTCACTGAATAACACACTTTAATGTCATTTTAAGTCGACATTGAGTGAAACTTAAAGGAAAGGTTGATTTTTATTCTGGGTTTTGGCCATTCAGAACAACCTCTTAAAAACCCACTCCAATGAAAATATTGTTTTTAGTGTTTTTAACACGTTCTTGTCTTTTTCTGATGACAGAGGTCAAATGTAAAGAAAATTAAGCTCAAAATTGCATTTCTCTGTATTTCTTTATTCAAAATGCGGTGAATTTGAAGAAGATGAAAAAATGCTGTTTGGAAAAGTTTGTAGTTGTTGCATACAAACTACAACCCGCTGGCCACAAGCTCCCTGCATGCACTAGCAGACAAACAGTTCCATGTACGTCATCTACGCTCCTCGTCTGAGCTGGCATCTGGCTCATAACTATAAAATTGGAAAGCTCCAATTTTGCTCACCAGTTTTGTTGCATCTGTAATGTTGGTAGCTTGGGGTTGTGGGGGGGGTGTAATCTAGCAGGAGAGAGCGTAAAGGGATGATGGGAAATGAGCGCAGGTTTACTCTGAGCCAGCAGTTTCACGCACTACTCACTGGTAAATTTTGAAATACTACTGCCACTCTGCAGGAACTATGTTAAAATCGACACAGGTTTGTAATGAAAAGAACACTGGGAACAAAATAGATCAAAAGATGATCGGAGCAGGAAATAAAACACTTTAGTCCACTTTTTGCAGCTTTTTTTAAATCTAGATGTTCGCATCATCAGAAAAAAATCTAGTTTAAAGTTTAGTCCAACGTGTCTCAAACGTTAGCTTTAGTTGAGTACTGGAGTGCGTCATTAGCACACAACAAAAGCTTTTGTAGTTTGCCTCTCCTGTTCACTCCAGCCCCTGTGATGTTCTTGTTTATGAAAGGGATTCATGGATCGTGTTGATTATTCATAAGCCATTGTTTTTAAGCATGAACTGCTCTATTCATATTTGTCAGCTGAGTGTCAGCGGATGGCACCGGCACGCCTCCCAGCACCTCTTGAGACTCTCCTTCTGACAAGGACATTTTTTTTCCTCCCCCATCTTCTTGAAGCTCTCGGTTAATGAAAACTAAATACGCACATCTTCCCCTGCTGTCTTATCAAACTCTCTTTCTCTTCTCTCCATACTTTATCCTTCCCTCTCGGCTTCCCTGACACCCCGGCCAATGGGAGTTGTGTCTGTGCCTGGCGGTTGTCAGGAAAGACAGCCAATAAGCAATCAAAGTGGCGGCCAGCGGCTTAGACAAAGAAGCACTCCACCTCATTCTGAGGCGCTGCAGCGGGCCGTACAGAAGGGCTTGCATGTATAATTAAGTGCGAGAACGAAGCCTGGGCCACTTAATCTTCCCCCTAATGGTGATCCGAGCTCCATCCCCAGGGCTCCTCTGGGGGGGGCCGTACCCAAAAGACCCACTCTCTGGGTCACCATTGTCCCCCAATTGTCATTGGCAAATCTTTTTCATCGGCCGGAAGAAGCGTTTTCCTGTACTGCTGGCATTGATCCATTCATCACGGCTTTGTTCCTTGAAGAACTCCGTGGGCACACCAAGAGTCCGCCGAACGCTCTATTTATCATCCTGCAGGGAAAAATAGAGAGTGAAGGGAGGGGATGCATATTTCACGTTAGGTTTTTCTCCAATCCTACAATGGGCTGACACATTTCCACATGTGGCGGGTTTTTACTACCATTGCTGTTATTGATGCAAGAAACAAGAAACAAGTCTCTATTAAAACCAGTTCTAAAAAAAACTACACAGACAGATGGTTAAAAACGGTCTACATTTTGGTGAATTTCAAGTTTGTTAGATCTCTAGAACTTCTGTCCTTTAGAACTTTACGTAAGCAACTGTCCTCCACTTCAAGCTTCCACGTCATCCGTTCAATTCTGATAGTGCACACTCCATTGGGCATTATCGCTTACTTAAACTATGGTATGGGGAATACTTAATTCAGATTGGTTGCAGGGTATTCATTAAAAAGTGATAAATGACGCCTGAAAAAGAAGTTCTGGTCAAGTAGCCAGAATGTTCTTTAATATTGCACTGATCTAAACACCAATTGGTAACCAGAACAACAGAAACCTGGAACAGAGGTAGACGTAGACATACATTCAAATGCTTCTGTGATAGTTTCTTTATGGTGGATATTTCTTGCAATAAAATCAATTGAAATGGTAGATGGCGTATACTTGTATAGTGCTTTTCTACCGTATTAGAAGGCCCAAAGCCCTTTACAGTCAGTCCTATCCACACACAAATCCACACACTGATGTTGGCCCAAATGACAAACACTGGCGCCAACCTATAACCACCGGGAGCAATGTGGGGTTCAGTGTCTGTCTAAGGACACTTTGACACATGGGCGGGCGAGGTGGGAACCAAACCTCCAGTCTCCCAATCAAAGGTTGACCCCCCTACCACTACTGTTTCATGATTTAGGAAACTACTTGTGGACTTTGTTTCTTTGAAACAAATTTTTGCTTCATCATCTGGACAAAAACCAGCGGTAAGAGATGAACTTTCCCTCTGAAATAATGCTTTAAGTCACTCAATATGACATCTAGCTCTTACACCACTTTTCTTCATTGCGGCAGTGCAAGGTTGGTGCAGGCTCAGTAGTGTTACCATGACAATGCAACGCACAATGTTTCTTGTGAAAACCAATTTCAACGTAGAAAATAACAAAATTAAAGGACTGTATTTTCCACACTTTGAGATACGCACTTAAAAGCCTTTAATATAAAACAAAAAAACAACAGTGATATAATGCGGAGCGCCTTTTATTTGGATTATTTCTGGTTGTGTTTACTGATGTCACAGCAAGTTTAAGAGATACAGATGTAAATAAAATTATGTATTTTTATTACTCTTACTGTTATTTTGAAAGGGTAAACGATGGAAATAAAGCCTATTTTTTTGTTTAACATAATAAAAGGATGTATCATCTGTAAACTGATGCCTTTGGAAGGTTTTTCAATCTTTCCTTGGGTTCTTTATGCACAGTAATATAAAATTTTACCTAGGGTTCCCAAACTTTCAATCCCCACTTTATCGTGAACGCAATTAATAATGTCTGAATGACGTACCGACTTATCGCTGACTCTTTTGTCTCGCTTAATGCGCCTTTTATTTCAATAAGCCTTATGAATGATATACTTTTGAAAATAGACCCTTTACTGACTGTGCACCTTAAATTACGGAGATAGTGCGGAATATACTGTACTAATCATTGATTTAATATTTTTTTCTTTTGCAAGTGACTGTGGTATGAGCGGGATAATGCCCTTTAAAGTGTGCATTATCCAAAGTTAATAGACTTTGCAGAAACAACTGTCCTCTGCTTGGCATCGGACAGCTCACACCTCCAAGTCCATTATTTTCTGATAATGGACACTTCGTCGGGTATTATCCCTTACATATTGTCCTCTGAAACTGTTGAGATGGCCGGCCGTAAGCCTCAGATTTTCCCTTTGCACTGTTTTTAGGAGTTTTTTAAAGACTTGTATTTAACTATTTGGACAAGTTCTCTTTGAAATTATGTTTTTATTGCAAGTTTAACAGCAAAATAGCCTGTTTTTGATGTATTACTTAATTTGTTACAAATTGTGTTCTGACCTTGATGTCAAATATGGGGATTTTTTTTTTTCATTTGAAGCAGGCGAAGAAGCTTTTATTGTATTGAGTATTGCTGTGTGATGTCTGTCATAAAAATGAAGGTTGCAGGAATCCTGTTGGTGTGGCTTTAAAGACTTCCCATACATAATATGAGGCTCACATCGCAGGTAAGGGCCACTGGCTTTTTCCCAGGAGAAAATGCAAACCTAAGTTTGATTCCCCTGTTTTCCGTCGGTACAGCTAAAGGCAGCATAATTGGCCTATTACGGCCAACCTGCATCATGCTTAATTTATCAGGTCGGCGTTTCTGTGCTCCCCTTAGTCAGGTGCTTTCCACATGCAGCAACCAGGTGGCGTTAACTAACAGGGTAGGAGTCTCTTTGGGTCCCCGGTGTCAGAGTTGTCATTCCAAATCGCTGGCGACCCTTTACTGTCGTCTGTGAGGAGGTGAGAATCTGGGGAGCGGGACTGCCGAGGACGACGGGGGACCAGCGTGACTCAGTCCAAATGGAGCGTCTCGTGGTTATCCCTCTAAAACAGACTATTATGTGGTCCCATCACTGACACTAATGGGATGTTACAACGATTTAAAATGATTTAATGGCTCCCAGGTTGGGGCCCCCTAATGGCCCTCTTTATACGTCAATGCGTATTATGAATGGCAATGACAGTGTTGTGAAGTACCTCCGTTTCTTTGTCTTTCCCTTCGCCCTCACTTGTTTTTTTAAGCGGCTGCTCAGGTTGTGTGACAGGTATCGCTTTGTGTGGTGAGAAGGTGGAGACGCTGCAGAGAGCTCCCCAACAGCTGATGGATTCTTTAGGCACTCCTCACAAGAAGTGCACTTGTATAAAGATGCATGTGAGCACACGCTGTAATGTGCACTTTTAGCAACCCGCTACTGTTGATTATCTCAAATGCCGACTGATATCATGAATATTTTGCCAACGAGCTGATTAGACACGACAATTTTGGCAGCATTTTGATCAACTTCAGTTATTTTATGCTTTCAAAAGAAGGAATTTTTGGTGCTTTGTTAAACTGCATCCATTTCAAGACTGCACCTCTACATCTTTAACATAGTTTTTGAATTGGTCATTGAAAAATAACTTGAGTAAACAATCTTTACTTATTATTGGTGTGTCAGATCCATGTAAATATTATTTGTTTTTATCTAAAATATTTTTTTGATAACTGGATCTTCACTTCGGTGTTTTTTTTTACTCTACTAAACTCCTGATGCTGTTTCACATGACTTTCAACAATAAATGTGAAGCGTATTTTAAATAGAGTTAATGTTGTACTTAAATAGCGCTGTACTACCTTCTTAGAAGGCCCAAAGTGGTTTACAGTCACAGCCCCATTCACCCACCCCTCATAACCTCACACACACACATTCATGCCAATCTGCAGCCATCAGGAGCAACGGGGTTCAGTGTTTTGCCCAAGGGCACTTCAACATTCAGGCAGGCAATCTTCCGATCAGAGGTCGACCACTCCACCTCTGCCCAACAGAGACGTTCCACTGGTGATGCCTTTGTCTTAAACCTTTCTTTAATGGACACACGTATTCCAACTTTCTACTCAAACATGTAAATGAACAAATAAGATATAAAATAAATAATAAACATAAAATACATCTGAGACATGTAAAAGTACTGATTTGGTCATGGACCACTTTGTTATATTCCATTACCAGCAACATTTTATTAGAGACGGAGACATTTTCCACGGTTTGTTTAGGTCATCACAAAAAAAAAAAAGTCTACAGGTTTGAAATATTGATGTATTTCAAAATAAAAGCATGAAATTTAAAAGATGTCAAAATCAAAGCATGGATGCCTAAAATCTGTTAGAAAAACAGCTTGAAATTGTATTTTATCTTGTCTTCTGATGATGTTTAGTTATAAATCAACCAAATTAGCTAAAAATGTGTTAAGAATGAAAATCATCAATCTTTTTTTTAGAATTCATCAAACCCTAGATGTGTGTTTTCATACAATAAAAACTTATAAAAAAGCTAATTTGTGTGTGTGTGTGGAATGGAACGATGAAAAATTATTTAAAAATGCTAATAGTAAAATAGAAAATTAACTTTTAAAAATATTTTTATTTAGTGTAAATATTGCAGACATACTTCTGGCTCTGAAAAATTACCGACATAACTACAGAACTCTAAACATAATTTGACCTTTTGAGGGTCATGAAGTTGCTGGAGCCTTTCCCAGCCACTTTAGGACAAACACGGAAAACTCCCTGCATGGGTCTTCAGTCCATCGCAGGGCATCTATAAAAAAAGTTTCAACCTTTTTTGACATTCTTGAACCATATTTTTAACAACTCCTCATTCATTTGTTTGTGTGTTTCTACTTTTTTCTATTATTTTTTGCCTTCTAATAATTGGGATCAATGGCCTTCTGTTTCTGAATGTTCAAAAATGTTTGTGTGAAAGTAAACAAAGTTTTCCTATCAAGTAGTGTGGTTATTTACCTATTGTTTTTCTTAACATCATACATTTAGAATCATTCCTAAACAAAAAGCTAAACATATTCGATAGAGACGCTTTTATCTGATATTTGACAAAAACAAATAATAAACGATTGAATTTGCCTTTCAAGGAGCTAAACTTCCTAGCTTCTTCATGCATAAACATTTAAACATCAGTTACTTCAACCCTGAAAGGGTTTGGTTGAGTCAGCATTTATCTGAGTCTTTAAAACATCCAAAAACTGGCCTTTTCCTCCACAAAAGCAGTGGACACCCATCACCTTAACAAACTAAATGACTAGATAACCTGACACACAGGTTGGCCCGCAGCAGTAGAAGTGTCCAACAATGAACTATTTGGCAAAGCATCTCTGATTTCATGTAATTGATTACTGCAATATAAAAGTCTTCTCCTCTGAAGTGATTGTTTTGCAATCCTATTAAGGATATTAATCACCATCTTCAAGGTAAGTAGTAAAGTTTAGTTTGGCTCTTCAAACACTTCCTGTCTTTTCCAAACTGCCATAGAACACTTTGAGCTTTTGAGTGAAACTTTAGGTTTCTAAAAACCATTTTCCCAGCTCTCCTGATGCTCTAGAAGGTCAGAGTAGCTCCAAATCCCTGGTTTTATCCCCTGAAAACTCTTTCAGACAGGCCCGCTCTTTTTGTGTTCCAAAAACACGTTTGCGTAGACGTCCTTTCGCTGTCTGGTTTGGGGGAGTGCTGGTGTGAGTGTGTGCTCACGCGCCAGTGTGTGCAAGACAGAAAGAGAGCCCAGAGGATTGACAGCTCCAGCAGTCATTACACGCTGGATTGAATGCTAGATTAGTCCAAAGTGGCTCAGGGTCAAGCTGCTGCCTGCTCTCTTTTGGCACTCAATGACTTTAATACCAGCTACTGTATTAGTCAATTACTTCAAAGGCTCTGCTGCCCTCTCGTTACCTCTCCCACTTCTGACACCTTGCTTTATGAAGCTTTAACTTTTTTTTTTTTGTTCTAGAAACCTTTGTTACTAATGGATGTTTCACCAAAAAAAGACCTTTTGGATTTAAAAAAAAAAATTAAAGACCTAAAAGACCCACTCTAACCATATTTGGATCTATTTTCATAGTGTTCTCAGTGGTCTTTTAATTATGATTTTGCCGTTATATTTCGCCAAAATCTGAAAAACTGGTGTTGTTTACTAGGATATAGTTTCTGCAGAGCAGCAGTTGTTCATTTGAAATTCACCTCAGAAGTTGTGGACAGAACCGTTGGCTTAGAGCAGGGATGGGCAACTCCAGGCCTCGAGGGCCGCATTCCTGCATGTTTTCCAACATACCATGATCTGGCATGTTCTAATTGGCTGGACACACCTGAAGCAGGTAATCAGTCATGAGTAGGGCTTGGATATCTGGAAATCCTGCACACACTGCGGCCCTCGAGGCCTGGAGTTGCCCATCCCTGGCTTAGAGCAACCCAGCAGCCCCTAATAAGCTAACGTTTACTGGTGTCAGACTGTTTTTTTAAGGGGTTTCTAACAAGGTTGAGAGTTAGCATGGTGACAGTAATGTTTGTTTTAGTGGTATCAGTCTGCTTTCTACGTGTTTGAACAAGTTTGGATATTATGGTGAAAACGCTAATGTGGCTAACGTGTTGCGCTGTCAGACTATGTTATGTGTTACTGACAAGGTTGGGAGTTGCATTATAAAAAAAAAAAAACGCATAGTCACAGTAACTTTTGTTTTAGTGGTATTAATCTTGTTTTTTACTTGTTACTAACAAGGTTGGGAGTAATCGTAGTCACAGTAATGATTGTTTTAGCTTTATCAGTCTGTGTTGTAAACTAATTTAGGAGTTACAGGTATGGTGATTATGCTAACATGAAGCTTGTTACAACAAGAGTTAATGTCAACGCAATTAATAAAGTCTGACTGACGGACTTATCTCTGACACTTGTGTTAACGTGCCTTATAGTTCTCTGCACCTTATATGAGACAGAAGTTTGAAAACACACCAGTCATTGACGGTGTGGCCTATTGTGAGGAAAATATTATATTTGTCTTGAGATAAATCAAAGAGAACATTCAAACCCATAAATACTGTACAAAGAGGGAAAAAAAAAACACCAAAAACATAAAAATTCCTGCTGGATTTGTTGTCTTCTGTCCATCCAAACCTCAGTTCATGATGAGATGGAACTCGTCTGCTCTCCGCCTCTCTGTAATTCTCTGCCTATCACAGCAGCGGGCCTCCCATTAGCTTTAATGTTAAATTGCTCTTGTGTGATTGTGTCACTGGGCTCTCCCTTCTTTTTCTCTCAGGTGACTGATATGACCTTTAGGTCCACCGGCTGACATTACTGTCACTGAGAAATTGAATTATTAGCTCTCCCTGCCAAGTAGGTGGGTGGTTGGTATTGAGAGTAAAAGGCTGTAATTACTTAGCTAAATTGCCATATTATTATTATTTTTTTTTGCCACTCCTCTGCCTTTTTTAGTCTCTTGTGAGTGATACAAAACCAAAATGGGAAGAGAAAAAGAAAGATGTTGAGCTGTGGCGTTGATGGAAAAAAATGATTTTGAAAGTCAACTATAACCTCTTCAAGGTGTTGATTGTCAATAGGAGCAATTTAGAGTTGCTGGGGAGGAGGGACCCATAAAAAAAGGTCGCAGTCGGTCCTTTTATTTATTTTTTTTCCAACGGAAGAGGTTTAGATTGGTTATCTCTTTCATTCTTTTTCATTTATTCTGTCCACCAAACAACCAACAATTGATTTGAGCAGTTCTCCAGCCCAGCCCTCATTGTTAAAAGCAACACTTAGACACAGACACCCCAGACTGTTCAAGCAAAATGTAATTATTTTCCCTGTAGTCCACGTCTGCGTGAGTAAATGCTTTTCTTTGCTTAGCAGCTTGTGTCGTAGCCTGTCAGATCTCTCACTTTGATTACAGTACCTGGTCATTTAGCAAAAGTCTAAATCTGAGCTTTTCGTTAATTAACTGGCTTTCCACAGGAACTGATGACTACCGAAGACCTTTTTGGGGTCACTTAGCCTTCTTAGACAAAAAGGGGAGGACTGGATGATGGATTTCAAGAAATAAAACAGCAAGTTAGTAAACAAAGCAAGAAAGTAGAGAGAAAAAGGGAATTGTGGGAACTCTTTATTATCTCTTGCTCTTCAGCATGTAGCTGAATTGGACATTTCTTATCCAGTGTTTTTCTAAAGCTGCCTTCTCTCTGAATACAATTTGTGCGTACAAATTAATTGCTAATGAACAAACATGATCAAAAGGCCTGCAACGTGTTTCGGGGGTCAGGTGTGATCCGTCAGTCCAGCAGTAGCATGTTTCGGGCGGGTGGAGAAAATTTTGATGGACTGCGAATATTTTTGCCACGCTGCTTAAGTTAAAAAATCTGAATGTTGGCCAAGACTTTGCAGCGGTCAAACCACTCAGGACCGTAGCTTTGGTAGTGAAGTGCTGATGATGTGATCAGCAGGTGGAGTCCAAAACCAACATATAGAAGAATTGAGAAAATAATGAAGGTGCATTCACACCCATTGCACGGCGGAGGCGGGCAGTTTCAATGTTAAGTCAATGGTACAGATGCGATCTGAGGTCCTGCAGCCTGATTTGAGTGGCAAGGGGGGGGTTAAACCACCGAGTGGTTCCCGAGTGCAGCTGTGTCTGCAGCTCACTGCTCCCCCAGGGAATGGGTCAAATGCAGAGAACAACTATTACACACCTTGGTGTGTCACAACTGATGGGACTTCATCTTTAACTTTAGCTCCTGCAGTAAATGGTGAACCTCACCGTACTGGGAGAATCTCTGAATGATCTCATAAACCCAAGCGGGGAGAGGTGATTACCGATACTTTTGTAGATCTCTTCAAAATAAATAAATCTGATCTATTAAAACATCATCTGTGTCTACCATGGCTTGACTGTGTATGGAATATGCAGATATGGATGAGGGATATGGATATGTATATGGAATATATAGTCAATTCCCCCATGTAGCAATGAGGCTAAAAACTTTAGCTCCTCTCACATGCAGTGAGAGCGTCAACTTCATGAACACCTTTTGGACAAGCATCGAGCTGTGTGATTTGCGTTTGGTGTGAACGCAGCATTACCAAAAACAAAAAACAAACAAAAAAACAAACAACAAAAAAATCTAGAGCCTTTATAACAGATTCATAGGCCAAATTTTAATTTAAAATTGGTAAACATTTTACATAAATATCTGGTTACCTGATATATTTTTGACCTTGAGTTCTCAGTGTTTCATGCAGTGTATCCCCTACAATTGTCCCCAATTCAAGAGTTTATGTAAGGTGGACAAACTAAACAGTGAGATTGTTTTTCATTGAGCACTGTGGAAGCCAGTTTTTTTTTAAAGCTTTACAGCTGTCACCATCTTCAAAAGACTTTTTTTCCCTCTCAACTTCCCCACCATTTTTATTCTCTTGGGAATGATTCAAAAGAGTTTATTTTGGCGGGAAAATAGTTTCTAGAAACTCAAAGTCTATCTCAAAATCAGCATTTTCCTTAAGTGTTTGATGACAGTTTGGAAAAATATGCATACAAAGGAAGTGTATGATGAGAAATAAAGTAAACTTTGTGACTTTGTGAAGCTTGTACTTGTACCTTTCTAAAAATGGGAAAATAGGGAAGATGAAGCCATTGAGAATTATCACATGTATAGGGAGATGCGAACAGTGATAGGATCAAGTAGCCCCTGTGTCATTCCGAAGTGACAAAAGTAGTCATTTACAGCTCTCTACAAAAAACCTTCGACTTCTATAAAGGCTTTCTTCACTTTATCTTTTGCTCCAAAAGGTCACAGTTGCAGGTTTGTTTGATTTCTAGTTGATTTGTAAGTGTAAAGCAGAGAGAAATGCTTTGTGTTTCCTGCTGAAATGTCACACACAGTGAATTGTGTTATTTTTGTAAAAAAAAAAGAAATCATTAAGTTCTTGTGAAATTCCCCCCTTCGATCTGTGAGGCAACCTTTAACTCCATATATCCATTTGGATCAATCTGATACGCACATTTATGGGACCCCTTTTGAATTTTCATGATCCAAACTTTCCTTAAAAACCCATTGTATAGAGCTAGTCCATGTTTTCTGCCCTGTAGTTCGTTATCATTCCGCTAGGGGCAGTAGGAACAGCTTTTCCTGCTCATTTCAAAATGGCGGCCTCCGTGATACTTTTGGCGGGAAAAAGTTTAGCTAGTTTTTTAAATTTTATGGTCAGAAAAACTCATTCATTTTCCAATCCGCTTTATCCCTTTCGGGGTGACGGGGTTGCCGGAGCCTAACCCGGCTACTCATGGGCGAAGGCAGGGTACACCCCTGGACTGGTCGCCAGTCTGTCGCAGGGGCCACAATCACACACCCATACACACTCACACCTAGGGACAATTTAGAGTAACCAATTAACCTATGAAGCATGTTTTTGGACGGTGGGAGGAAGCCGGAGTACCCGGAGAAAACCCACGCATGCACGGGGAGAACATGCAAACTCCACACAGAAAGGTCCCCCAGCCAGGACTCGAACCAGGAACCTTCTTGCTGTGAGGCAGGAGCGCTAACCACTGCGCCACCGTGCAGCCCCTTCAGAATAACTCATCCATTGTTATTTATTATTTTAAATGACTACTTGGTGTATAATTATTTATGTTAAATCATGTTTAAAGTTTGTCAAATTGGAGACAGTGGGTAAAGAAGGTGTTTTTTTTCCCTTAACACTTATGTCAACATTTTTGCACCTTAAACTAAGATTGTTGTCAGGAAAAATGTATCAAAACACCCAACGTAGCATCATTGCTATTTTCAATATCTCATTAATAAAATTATATTGCAAAATGTATTTAGTAGATTTCATGAAGGATTTATAAAAGTTCTTAATTCCAAGATTTTTAATTTCCTGTCAATTCTTTTATAAACTAGGCTTTATAGGGTTAAGTTGAGATGTTTTGTCCTTTGTATACTGGATGTTAGGGTGTGAGTTATCAAAAATGATGCAGCATTAACTTGAATAAAGAAAACAAGCTGTATATAAAAAGAGATTAAAAAAAATGACTGTTCTCGCTTGAGGTTTCTCTTTTTAAAAAGAACAATTTGCAGGCTCCATAAAGGACGTTTATTCTCATTGCTGCATTCCAGCCAAACCCCCAGCTTTTTGTTAGAATTGTCCATGAAGACGGCTTTCTTTTGCAGGATCGGGGTCTGAGGAGAAATTTCCTCCAACTTGTGCATTGTTGCAGGAAACACAATTTTAAGGCCTTCATTATTTCCTTCTGATATAGAGAATGTGTTATTTGAATTTACATAATTCTCCGAGCAGCTCCAAAGCCATCGCTATAAATAGCTTCATTCAAGTTGAGTGCAGATTCATATAAAAAGGAGATGTTGTATCTTTGTCTTTCTCTATGGTTAGCTGCTTTGTGTTTCCAAATCCCCTTTATGTGCATTTTTCATATTTGTTTGATCACATTATGTTGTGATGTGCAAAGTATTTGGCTGGAGGAGGAAGTTGTTGTTGCATCCGAGTGAATTTGTAACAAACACTACTTTGACTTTGTGGAGAGTTAAGTCGACTGTCGCGCCCCTGCTCCAGGTTGTCCCACTTTCCAACACTTGGATCGTCTTCACAGATTGGCCCAGAGGCGCTGTGGCACAGCCCGCCCTCTGGCTCATACACAGTCTTACATCCTCCACAGCTTGGAGTGCCCTGGAGTTTGGTCCAGAGAGTAGTCTGCTTCTGCCTGGCTAGCCCAGTTGCGCCTGGGGTTGTACATTTGATCGATGCCCTATCACACGCAGGCAGGACTTTCAGCAGCGCATGACCAAATCCCAGCCGGCTACTTGGGGCATAATAATTCTGTTTTCTGTTTTTTTTTTTTTTTTTTTAAGTCCGGAGGTTCAACACAAAGATTGAGGAACAGTTTGTAGCCTGACTCCAGAAATCCCACACCCAGCCATTGAACCTCATATTGGCACAGGCATTTGGAAAAGAAGGATGTGTTATATTAGCATTACAATCCCAAAAGAAATATGAAGTGTATTTCAAACAAGCCCTTTGTTGTTGCGACTGTTGTTGCTGTGTGGCCCCGTGAACAGAACAGAACCCTTCTGTTTTTAGCTGGGGTTCTGTGGTTAGAGAGTTATTTCACTGCTCAGCCCAAGTCTACTCCTGTGGCCTGCCAGGTTCTAGAGGATCCATAAACTCAGCCAGCAACCTCTCACCTCCCCTTTTCTCAGAGTATTAATAATACAAAGGCCTCCATAAAGTTGGAGCTATGCTTATATTAAAGCACCTTTGGCGGAGATTTCTATTCAAGGTCACTGTTACTCTGAACTGGTTTTATTGCCCTTAGTTGGTTAACTTAACAGAAAAAGGTGAGGGCCAACACTGAGTGTTTTTTATTTGTATTTTTTCATCCTAAATATACAACAAGGAAGCCGTCTGAGACGGTGGTAAGCTGCCCTGCTTCTCTCTGGAGCACCAATGTCATTCGCATCTTTTGTTGAGGATAAGTGGAGTTAAACGTCCACTTGGGATAGGTGTGCTCTGACCTTTAACCTAGGAGGATAATGACTGAGAAAGAGGAGCAGGAAGAATAATAGACTGGAGGCATCATGGCAGGGACTTGGCATAGATGATTCAGACACAGTTGAGTGGTGATGGTTCCCCTTCGAGGATGGCTAAAGAGTTGCCCAAAGCCAGAAAGGGCAAAAAGAAAGGCCAAACATCCCTTGCTGGTTTTCAAAAGTCAGAAATGTCACGATGTTTCTATTATTTAGTTGTTTCAAGATGAAAATGGAGAAAACAGAGACTTCCTCAGACGTGTGGCAGCCCCTCGACTGTCACTGTCGCGTATCCCTGTCTCCGAAAGGGCACATTTGTTGTACCTGCGCTGTTGTGTCAAGACGACGTGGAAGTGAAAATAATGGCCCCTTTCTCTCCTTTCCCGTTTTCAACAATTACATCCCGAGGAATTCATTTGTCTTGGTTTGGCTTTGTCTCAAAGGTGACACACAAGCAGGGGCTCCTTTTGTTGCTCGGAATTGATGCCCTAGCAGAGTAATAAAACCGTCCAAAACTTGCGACCGCCGTTTGAGAGAAAGGCCTCCATTGTTCCAGGAGAAGCTCTTGTACAGAGGAGATAACCGCCGGCTGTTTTTGGTGACAAGATTAATATGTTGGGCAGTCTGACTGTGGTGTTTTCACACTCTTGCCATATCTCTGGTGTCACCATCAAAGCTCTTTCTTTGTACTCTGTCACTAGATCCTCAACTCAACGTCCTACTGGTTTGCTCAAATGGTAAACAGGGTGTCGACAGTGCGTTTATCGCGCTTTAGTGACAAGCAATACTGGTGCCATTAAGTTTAGAATGATCCACAGAGACAGAGTAACTTCATTTAATCATTGAAGCTGGCTTATCGTTCGAGCGGGCCGATCGGTATCTCGCAACGAGTTTGCAATTGCTCATAATTGCCTTCCTTGGAAGTGCCTTATACAAGCGATGACGAGAATTCCGATGTGCTTTCACCCCTCACAGGCTAGGGATGCTTTTCTAATCATTTTTATTTTATTTTATTTTTGCCCCCCCCCCCCCCCAAACCCCCCACATGAGAAATAGTAACCTGACACGGCTGAATTACTGAACTGTGTCTGAGGACTAATGAGAGAAATTTCCCCAGAGAATCTTTATCTATCGCTCCTCGGAGAGCACCTCAGGGACCCACTTTCCTGTCTGTCACGTCCACACGCCGGGTCCACAACACTTCCCATCACTGATCTACCCCATGCCCCTCCACTGTCTGCCCATCATTGCCTTTCCACCCCCGTCTTCCCTCTCCTCTTCCTCCTCACACACCCCCTCTTTCTTTTCTCGTTGACACCCCTGTTTCCTCTAACACTATCATGTGGCACAGCCATTTCACTTTTGCACCTTGCAATTAAAACCAAAGGAGAGGTGGAGGAAAATGATACTCTTATATTTTCAACCCCCCACCATCACCTCCTCCTCCCATCTCTTCCCCCCTCTTCCTCCAACAGCAACCTTTCAAGCTTCTACTTTTTTTTTCTCTTAAGTGCGATACACACGCAAGTGTTAGAAATTCTTGGTTTATGAGAATGGCAGGCATGGAATTAATTAACAAAGGAAATCTCACCACTGCTTTCAGTTGAAGTTGATAATTTCAGCTTTTTTTTTTGTTTTGTTTCTACTCCTATAGCAGGTGGAGGAAAAAACACAAGAATGCAAATGTGTAAGTTGTGAGCTTTGGAACTTGGGAAACCTCCACTGATACCTAACTTTGTAAAGTCTTGGAGATGAGGTCTCAATTTGAAGAGGTAGTTTTGCTCAAGGTGGTACGACCATAGACTGTATATGAGAGCTGGACTGAACGAGTGTGATGTCACTCATAGAAAATGACTTGTTTCTGGTTGCAAAAATATGAAGTCAATTCATTCATCATTTTTTTGCAATATGGACACTACTATGTTGGAACCAGTAATCATCGCTAATGCGGGATTGGTCCAAGTCGATCTGAGTCAGCATTTCAATGGTAACCGCTCTCTCTAATCAGGAGTGAGTTTGTTGGAAGACACCCCTACCACTGGGGACTGAAGAGAATCTGTCGATTAAATGCTTTGCACGTTTGCTGCAAGGCCAACTTCTTTTATTGAGGCATCTAATTGGTCAGTTTATAACTTGAATAACTTGCACCACAGGAAAAAAATGGAAAAAACTTAGGATTAGCAAGAAAATGTTTAAATGGAAAACGTTAACAGAGCAAGAATGTTTATTCTGACTAATAGAATAACTGAATAATAGCCGTTTCTCATTAGAAGTCTATGGGATTTAGACATCTTGGAGCCTGTGGTGACTCCCTGTTTGGAGTGTGACATAGGACATAGGTCACTCTGTGCATTTCTCACATACAGTCAATGGGTACAAATTAAATGCTGACCACGTCCAAAGGACAAATGGTTGGATGATTTACAAAAATAAAGTCAACTAAGATTAACTACATCCATTTTCTGAACTGACTTCTGCAGGATTGTCTCCTGGATATTTTGCGTGTGATTGCGGTTGAGCGCTCGTGTCTTTTCATACTGTTGTGCTCTGGTCTGCATTAAGAGCTATTATTAACGAAAATAGACAACTTTGCAGTGTAAAGGTTTTATTGGGTGGGAAATGCAATAAGCATGTAGCCCCATTTGGCTTGGTTTGCTTTCACATTGCACTTTTGAGAGTAGATAGGATGAGACCACATCACCTAACAACATACTAATTCCAACATGCCCTTGATTGGGGCAATATGGCCCAAAACAAGCTCTTTCAAAAGCATAAGGAAAAATAAAAAAAGAAACAGCTAGTTTATTTTGCACTTGAGATTCATGCTGCTCCCATTGCTTAAATCCTCTTTGGCCTTCTGGATATTTAGTTTGCATTAACGTTGTTGCTTAACTACACCAATGGAAGATAAACGTAAATAAAGCTCATCACCTGAGTTTATGTGAGCTTTAGTATCCGATAAACACAGCGGATCATCTACATTTAGTATGGGGGTTTAATCTCAGTGTGAAATTTCTTCAAAAGGCAGTTTAATATAATTCCCCTCTCTCTTTGACTCTAGGTCCACATGTGATACTGAAGTTTACACATCTGTCTTTGAACATTGCTTGTACTAAGACGCTATTGAAATGAAAGAAATTGAGATCTAAGTAACGTTTCATTTCAAAGACACTAAATTTTGAATTGTTTGAGCTGTAAAAGCGTGACAATAAAAAATAAAAGAAATAAAAACACTGCCATTTACCAGATTCTGTGTAATTTTTTTTTTAATTCATGTTTTGCAGTCAACCTTGCTTCAGTAGATGCTGATTAGCTGGATTGAATCAGCGCAGCGTCTGATTGACTGAACACACCTGATCCAGGTGAGCAGCAATTACTGAAGCAGGGTTAGCTGCAAAGCAAGCAGGCCGGTAGCCCTTGAGGAACAGGGTTGGAGACCCCTGTTCTACAGCATTCAATAATAACCCCAATGCTTATTCAAGAACTGTTTAGTATTAGGGGTACAAGGATTAACCAATGCAATTGATTAATCGATTTATATTCCTACAATCTAACCAGATCAATATGTCTGAGGCAAGTTGTTAATCAAATTGACCTAGACCATTATAAAATCTTTTTAAATTGAGATAAATCCATTAAATTGATACTGGAAAATACCTGTTTGACTGTGGGCCTAGCTTTTTAAATCTAAAATGTGAATGGATTTACCATGAATTCTTGTTCACTTGTTTGTTTGTACACATATTTAATTTACACTTGATTATCTTGCAAGAAATACAAGGAATCTGGAAAACTTCACCTGTACTGTTCAATAACAGGTATTTACCTCTGAGTCACACTGGTTGGTTGAAGTTTTGGCTAAAGATGTCCTGGATGGATTTTAGGTCAGTGAGTCAGATCAGTCAAAAGGAACCACTATCGACTATGAAATGTATCGTGAACCACAAATTATGATATGAATAAAATCTTAGGTAAAATTAATGGTCACACTCCTTCTTAGGATGGTCAGGCATTGCAAAGAGCTGGATACCAGCTATTCATCACCTCGCAGACGGAGCTGTGATGTGTAAGTGGGGTTCCCAGTAAAATACGGTGCAGTGTCATATTTACAGTACAAAATGTCGGCCAAAACACTGGAGGAACATTTAGAGATCAGTTTTGTCCGGCTTAAACAAAAGATTTCAGAACAAAAACGAATCTGTAAATGTCACATCTGCTGTGCTCCTCACCGTGATGAGTGCACTTGTTTTCAAATCCTGCAGATGATGGGCATCCAACATGCTCTCCACATGTGGAACTGTTTGTCTACTGGGTAATCCCAAAGTTGTTGAAGGTAATTAGGTATCTCAACCCGATGAGGATATCCCAGGAAATTGCATTGCTTCTGTGGCTATTTTCCTGCCAGACAAGTTAAGCTCACCATCTGTGCCGTAACGCTGTAATGTCCGTGAGTAATCGGTGTTAGGATGAGGAGAAACTACTCAACAAACACTGCGAAACTGTCCAGTGTGATCTAGTCACAAATGCGCAAGCAAACATCCAAACGCGCAGAAGCCTCACGGGAAAAATGGCATCACATATGGAGTCAGAGGTCGTAGCTCTGTAAACAACAGTTCCTGATTAGTGTTACATTACAGTTCAATCTTTTATTTGTTCAAAATTGGAAATCTAGAGGGTCCTTCCCTTGTTGTATCCTGCAGTAGCTTGATATTAAACATGGATTAGCTATGTCTAATCTCTTACGGCTGACGGTGACGAGGGAGGCCGACTGGCATACCTTCTTCTCCATTGATTTCCAAGCTACTTATGCCCTGTTTGTATGTACAGACACACTGGAGTGTAGGCTTGTTAAATGTGAAGTGCTTCACCTGTCACCCACAGGTCCAGGTCTCATCTTCTAGGGGGCTTATCAGCACATAAACACAAAATAAAATCTTGAAAATCTAGTTTTGGTGTCCTTCAAAGTCCCTACAGCGAGGTGTTACGAGATGCTGGGTGACCCAAGCACACTAAATGGGGTGATTATTTATCCTGTGTTCCTCTACGGGCGCTTTGATTTCCATTTAAATGTGGCGCACTTATGCATGTACAATGCCACGGTTCTACATTTGATCGGCTCTTCTTTGAACCAGTCAAGTCAGTCAATCTAATCCATGGATTAAGATTCCCATCCAGTCCCATCAGGTGTGATTACTTCCTATCAGTCATAAATACACTTTTCATCTCATCCTCAATGAATAAACTACACTTTGACTGGAGCCTCAGACTGCTCCTGTGGGAAGTCGGATCTCCGAGCCCCTAAGAAAGTCTGTGTTTCGACCTGGCCTTGGTGGTCAGTATTGAAGATTTCTCAAGTGATTTACAGTCTGCAGTCTGCTCTAACTTACTATGCCAAAACATCACTGGCCCCCGTCTCCAAAATATATCATAAATAATTATTACACAGTGTGTGTTCAGTGCTCTGGGCTATGGATATAACTTGTTTAGTTTCAAACACGGTCCAATCAATACAACTCTGTCATCTAAAATTCATGACAACACCAGCTCTTGTTTTATTTATTTTCCCATTTATTTATTTCATTTGGCTGCTTTCGATCTTAACTAATCACATCAAGCTATAAGTAAATGGGAACGAGTCAAAACAAACAAAACTCTCACTACTCACACACGCAGCATACAGCGTTGATGCTGTATGCAGGTTTATCCGGTGAATGTTCACGCGCCTCCGATGTCTGTCCAGCTCCCGACCGCCCCCCGCCTCAAGGGAGGGCGGGATTATAGATTGAGGACAGGAGTCACGCGATGATTGACAGCTGCATTCCGTTTGAGGTGATTAGGTGCAAGAGGCCCAAAGAAAACAGACATGATGGAAATTTCAACATCCCTGCTCTAATTTCTACTGTGGGTGATTATGATACATGATGATCTGCAGACATCATTGGCCACACAGTCTGCTCTGTTCCATCTCTCCTGCCGTGCCTCTAATTTTCCAACACACATGTACACTCACACACAACAGGACGGTCAATTGCATAGAAACTATCGGTGCGAGAAAGCAGTTTGGCATCAAAACGCACCAAAGGATGTATAAATAACGGCTGGAGTTGCTTGGAGTTGGAGTCTTCATTGGAAAGCTTCAGCTTGCTCAACTAACCTGTATATCTATATAACCTGACTCACATCTCTTGATATGGAAACATTGTTGATGGAAAGGAAAAAAGGCCTTAAAAACAAAGTATCTACTAAATTAATTAATTTTACATAGTCCACATATTGACTAACAATGATTTTTTGGTAAAAACTTCCAGACACTGTCAGGTCTCAGCTTTTCCGAAGGGAGCGCTGCATACTATAAATTCAGGAGGGTGCCCAAACTTTTGCACATGCCATTATTTTGTTTTCTATTATTTGGAAAGGGTAAATAGTGGAAATAAATACATTTTTGACATTAAAAGAATGTCTCATCTGTAAACTGATGCCTTTAGACAATTTTTTAATCTTTCTTGGGTTCTTTATGCACAATGATATCACATTTTACCTGGGGTGCCCAAACTTTTGATCATCACTGTATTAAAAATTACGTTTTCTGATCCAGCAAGTTTGGACAGATGACCTGTTTAGGTCATAGCAGAGGGTCATTAGTACTGATGCTTTTGTCGCATGCTCTCATAACGGGGTTGACCTGTTCAAGTCCTCTGGAGTTCCGACCAACCAACCACTTCATTTGTAGAGCACCTTTCATCAACATGCTGTAGAACACAAGGTGCTTGACATAAACAACACGAATAAAGATATAAAATGGTAAAAACTCATCAAACAACAGTTTAAGAGCAACAACAATCAAAAGATGAACAAAAAATGGGTGGAAGCACTTTGGCTAACAGTTTGCGTTGTTATAGTCAGGAGTGGTCGCATTTTAAGGGGAGTGCAGGTGTGCCTTGCAATTCCCTTTAGGGTTACAGCCACTTTAAGGGGCGTTGTGAAAATGGAAGATACAATTGTCCTGCGAGTGGTAATTGTATCGCGAAGTATTCGTGAGGCTTTTTTTTACGTTACACGCACTTATGACGTACAAGGGATGCTGTCATACAGTGCCCTTAGGCCACACTCTAGTTGTACTGGCCTCTTTCTGACAGCAGTCACTTAGCACACATGGAGTGTGCTGGTGATACATAAGTTCTCGTAGGACGCTCACACAAACTACGCTTTGATTATCTAGTTTCTAACAATAAGGATGCACGCAAGGAACCCGCACTTATCACTTGAACAGCACTAACGGGGTCCATGTGCAGTGCACAGAACTTGAGGGGTTTTGAAGAAAGAAAACATTTGTATGACACGCCTGCATCTCACCTACTTCACCCTTACTAAGCACATAGTAAAAAAATATATAAACCATTTGGCTCTATGGGCTCAACGAGAGCTCTACAATTTTGATATGTCATGAGGGCCACCTGCATGCCACATAGTTTTTGCCCAAATCTAGTCGTAATCTTTTGGTCACATGTATGGATAAAACAGTAAAGATATTGTAGTCTAATTCAATTCTAGTCTAATTCATGCATTCTTGAATTTCCTGCTTGGTTTTTATGTGTTAGCTGCAATTTTTGTTGATCACACTGAAACCAATTTGGTTCTAAAGGGTCTCTCTAATAAAATGAATTTCTTCCAGTGCAGCTGTAATGAATAAATAATAAAGCCTCAAAGATATAAACATTAAAACACAAATTAACTGTGAAACTATGTCTATTCTCTGTAAATTTGGACCTTTTTATACAGTATTGAATCTGAACCGTCTTGCTAGTGATACAAGCCCTTTGTGGTTACTTGGTGAACTGGCCTGTCCCCACTTTCATTTAAAGATAAGCTTCAGTCTGGAAGTCAAAGTGTTGCACTTAAAGCATGACATACAGGAAACCAGTCTCTTATTTATAATTTTTTACCTTTTTTTACACTAAAATCTTTCTACATTGATACAAAAAAAACCTTCAGAAAGTCCAGAAAGTGTCCATGGCATCTTACCGTTCAGCAATGAAGTGCACAGTGGTTTAGTGATTTGCGCTCTTGCTTTACAGTAAGAAGGTCCTGGTTCAAATTCTGGCTGGGATCTTTCCATGTGGAGTTTGTGTGTTCAACTCATGCATGTGTGGGCTGTGTCCGGGCTGTCCAGTTTCCTCCCACAGTCCAAAAACATGCTTGATAGGTTAACTGGCATCTCTAAGTTGTTGCTATGTGAGTGTGTTGCTCATAACCTGTTTAGGGTATACCATGCCTTTGCCAAATAGTAACAGGGATAGGCTCCAGCAACCTTTTTGATAGCCTAAACCAGTTTTGTCACCATTTCCCTTCAAAGAGGGAGGAGCTTTTTTTTCTTTTTACAAAATGTGATGCTTCAAAAAATAGAGACTATTGTAAAAAAAGAAAACATTTTTTTTGGGATCATCTGAAATTTCTGTTGTAAAACCTTTCATTAAAATGAGCTTAGAAGTTTACACTTTACCTGGACTGTTCTGACTCTGTCCATTTTAATGTCAATAAAGCTCAATAGGATTAAATAAAGTACATTAAATCAATCCTCACGTCCTCAGAGATCAACAGACACACCCAGACTGCCTCAAAGTGACTAAAAGTTGTTCTGATCCCGTTGATAATATTTTTTCTAGCATGTTTCTCTCTACCTGGCTCCTCTCACTCCCATCTGACAAAAGCAGCACGTCCTGCTCCCTCCCTCCGATGTCAGGTGCATTTAGCATGGCTTTGAACACTGGGTCGCCATCTTTTATTGAACACTTTGTTGGTTGATGCAGAAGCCCTCCACAATGCCTGGCGATGGGTTCATGTATTAGAGATGTGAGATTGGTTGCCGGCTGGACAGGGTGGAAAAAAAAAAAAAGGTGGAGGTTTTTTTTTTTTTCTGTTTTGGTTGGTTGTTGTTTTTATTTAGCATTGCAGAGTTAGCTGGTGTTTTTTGAGAAGGAAAACCTCAGAGATTTCTCGCAGAATTTCTCCCTCCAGGGTAAAGATCTCTGCGAGAGCTCTTGTTTATCTGACAGCTCCACATTGACTTGTTTTCTTTTGCGAGGTTGTTGTTTTTTTTTTCCAAGGTAGTCCTTGACTGTGCACTGGATTTGACAGTGCGATGTATGAGCTGAGATTGTGACTGTTGGTTTTTACTCTCATCCTCCCCGTCTCCGAAGCCTTTCGTTAACTCCGTATGACGTTTTTTGCTCGGGGAAAAAAGAAAAATCCCAAGAAAAAACTGAGTTTTTAGATACTAACATACTAAATAATGGGCATGACCTTTCGCTTTGAAGTAAAATGATTCTTTTAACACGGAAAAAGAAAAAAATATATTTGCATATCTAAGGTTAAGCCTATTTGCCCTTCATATACACCAGGTGAGAAAATACTGATTAATCCCCCAAAGGGGGGTTTGAGTGTAAAACACATTTCTGCAACCCTCTGATTGTTATGTGTAGCAATAGGAAAAATTAGACACTGAAAGGTGTCAGGCCTTTGTATTAACGCTCCATATTTTAGTGGCATTTTTAACAGTGCCACGCTTGTAAAGGCCTCTGCAGACAAGAGTTGTCTCTCCGTGTTGTCTCCCTTTCACCTCCACATCACTCTCGCTGCATTTATATAAGATGGAGCGTCGTTTTCATTTCTTTTTCAAATCCCAAATAGAGGCTGAAGCAAATGTTTAGCTCCTAAAAAGTTTGCCATCTGAATTTTTATTCCCAATGGTTGTTTTCAGAGGGTTGCTGGCATGTCGGTGCATTTTTAACCTCCAAATAAGTGGGTTTTTTTTTTTTTTTTTTTTTTACAAAGAGGGATTGCTTTTTTAAAGTCCCACTCTGATCATCTTTTGATCTGTTGGAAAAGCATTCCCAGCGCTCTTTGATTGTGATCTCATTTTTAAGGTGCTTACACACTGAACGCGATTCGCGCGGCAGAGGCGGCAAATTTCAATGTAAAGTTAATGGTTTAGATGTGAACTGAGGTTCTACGGTGCAAATTGAGTGGCCGGCCTGAAAGTCTGGAAACAGTGCAAATTGAGTGGCCGCTGCAGCTGGCCAGAGTCAAAAAAAAAAAAATCACGAATCGTGTTCGGTGTGAATGCACCTCTAGGCAAAATCAATAAATCTTGTGGCTTACTAGGACATAGTTTCTGCAGAGTGGCAGCAGTTCATTAGAAATTCGTCTCTGAATTGTGGGCAGGACTGTTGGTGTGAATTAAGTTCACCCCCCTCTTCCCATCATCCATCTGTTTACCTGCTCCTTACAGCCCCTCACACCCCCAACCTATAATGGCGAGAAATATTGGAGTTATCGAGCACAGTTTAGCACCAGATTCCACCTCAGATGAAGAAATCAAAGACGTACCTGGATGTATTAGTCTGCAAGTTGATGCATCAGAATGGAGCCCCGCCCACTGTATTTTTTATCGCTAACATGATCTCTTTCAAACACTTTTTTGGCTACTCCTGATTCACAGTGATTTGAATAAAGAAATACTTAGAAATACAAATTTGAACATAACTTTCTTTATTTAAGTCCTCCATCATCCTAAAAATGCTACAAGAACATTTTAAAAACACCAAAAAGACAATTTTCATAAAATAGGTCTTTATGAAGGGAAAATCAAGCTAAGAAATTAACTCTTACTCGTTTGGGGTGTTTTTGAGTGTTTTTTTACTACTTTGGAATTTGCTCTAATAATTTACCGTTAACCTTCAAAATACCAGAGTTTGATCTTCAGTGTTGACATTCTTTCGACCTCCATAACTCTTCAACCGTTGACACAACTGACATACTTCCAGCGGATTCTGAAACAGAAAAAAGCGGCCTTTGTGCTGATTTGCAACACTTTTCAGTAGTGAAGTGTACATGAAGTACATTTGCTGATTATGTCACAGAGAAAGCGACTTTGCATCGTTATGCAACAACAGTGCAAAGCCCATCTGAAAGGCCGCTTTTCTCCACATCACAATCAGCTAATTCAGGTTGATCGCGTGAACGGTCGAAGAATTACGGAATGTCAAAAAGCGACTATTATTTAGGTTTCGTCTGGGTTAAAACCTTCTTTTGTTGCAATGTTTGACATCTTTCTTTTTAGTTCAACTCGCCTTTTTTTTGTTATCATGCACAATAATTCCACAAAATAAAGATGAATCTTTTCAAAAAAACTCCATTCCGAGTAGTTAGCAGCGTCAACATTTTACTGCAAAAATTGAGCTCAAACTGTTTGTAGATAAAGCAAAATATATAAATCCAAAAAAAAAGCAAAGATGGGGTCAAAACTATGTAAAAAATTTATGAAAAAACAGGCCACCCTCCTGTAAACTACATACAATGTTCCAAAGATTTATTCCAAGCAGAAACCCTTTATTCAAAAATTTAAAGCCAATAATTAATTTAAAATCTTGTTGTAAAGTTTTGAATGAAAACTGCTCGTTATTACATCATTGTAAACAACTAATTTGATTAGTAAACACACAGGTGAGTGCAGAGACAGCTAAGGGTTAAAGGAATTTACTTTGTTGTATTTTTTTTTTTGTAATTGTTGGAGAATTTGTGCTGATTTTTAAATTTTGTGTCTCAACTTCCCCTTTTCACCTGACGACGGGCAGCTGTAATCTGGCTTCCTGTGGACTAAACATAAAATTAAAAAGCAGTCTGGGTCTTCTGTAAGTTTTAAAGAAATCTGGAGAGAGAAAAACTCACGTCAGCGACTTTTAAAGATTAAAGAGAAAAAAAAGCTTCGTCTCATGAAATAAAAAGACGGATAAAAATTGAATCTTTTTCCTTTTTCTTTCTTTCTTGCCTTTGCATATGTTAGAGCAGCTTGATTAACGGGCCAGGCCGACCGTAAGCTAATTATTTTATTGA
Organism: Adrianichthys oophorus; assembly: GCA_036245035.1. Taxonomy (NCBI): domain Eukaryota; kingdom Metazoa; phylum Chordata; class Actinopteri; order Beloniformes; family Adrianichthyidae; genus Adrianichthys; species Adrianichthys oophorus. The sequence goes on from BSAI01000030.1 coordinate 1,544,214, forward strand.
GTTGTGGGACGAGGCGGTATCCCACCCCGGGGATTTGGCTTTGGCTGCAGAATAGAAGACGGGACCCCGCGTGTGATGTGCGATCTCTCCCTCCTCCTGGCGCCCGTGACAGCGGGATGAGCCTCAGGTATGGGTGGTCTCATCTCTCGTCCATCAATAAGCAGCTTACCAGCAGTACTGCAAATGGGAGGGAATACAATACCGTTGCAATTTTATTTTAAGCCCACAGGTCAATCTCCTGAACCCACCCCCCTCCATTTTCAGATACCGCCTTTCATCATTCTTCTTCCCCATCCTTGAAGACTTTTCTTATTCCGCTGCTGTGACTCTCATTCTCTTCCATTCATTCACTCACTTTCCTCCTTGTCTTTATCACTTTTCACATTCCTTTATGTGAAATGTTGACCAATGTGGGACTTTTTGTTCCTTTCATGTTCGAGTCTTTGAGGGTTTGTGATTAAATTATGATAGGTACATTTAAGAATGAAAAATAGCTTTTTTTAACAATCAGCACAAAAGTTTGTTCTTCTACCATTTCCTGTAAAAAAAGTTTCACTTATATTTACTTACAGAAGACTTTCCTACATTAGGTAGATTTGAAATAAAAAGCACTTTTTAATATTTATTCAATGTTATTGTATCATTTGTATGACATACAGTAAGCACAATCCTCTTTATTGGTTCTATGGTTTTATATAATAAAAACTAAAAGATTTTAAAATAAAATTTAATTCTTCTTTATCAGCAACTCGAAGCCTCAATTCAAAACAAGTTATGTTGTATTATGATTTTTTTCTAACTAAAGATTAAGGAATATATAAACCATATTTTCTGTACTATAAGGCACGCCTGATTATAAGCCCAACAACGAATGGTGTATTTTTTAACTTTCCGTGAGACAAAAGAGTCAGAGATAAGTCCATCAGTCAGACTTTAATAACTACGTTCACAGGAACTCTAAAACTTGAAAAAAAAAAGCTTAAAACTGCATTTCTGAGCATTTCTTTATTCTAACTGTTGGATCAAGAGCAGATGATGTCCTCGTCTGAGCTGCCTTCTTGCTCAAAGCTTTATGGCTGGATAGCTCCTATATTGTTTGCTGTTGTGTTGTATCTAATGATAGCTTGGGCTTGTGAGGTGCTCTTAGCTAGCAGGAAAGAAAGAAGAAGAAAGTGCAGATGGGAAATGAGTGGAACTAACTTTCATGCCACAAGTAAGGGGCAAATTTCAAATGAACTATTGTGCTGCTAAAAATATGTCTTAAAAAACAACACAGGCTTTATGATTTTGTCTAAAAACTACACATTTCAAAATTAAAAGACCACTAGGGGCGATTTTACAATAGAAAAAAGTCGGAGTGGGACTGAAATAACACGCAAAAAAGAAAACAGTTTGATTCTGCTAAATGTTAGTTGGATTAGCGTCTTCACAATGACATTCAACCTTGTTTGCAACTTGTAAAAAAACAGACTGATACCGCTAAAATAAACATTACTCTGACAACAGTAAATCTCAACCTTGTTAGTAACAAAAAAAAAACAAAGTTCGACACCGCTACATATTAGCATATTTATATTAACAGCCATCCTTGTTTGCAGCTCTTAAAAATAATAGACAGAGCACCGAGTACCTCTTAAAATCGCGTTTCGACATCAGTAAAAACAATCAAAATTAATCATATAAGCTGTCCTGGCGTACTGTCGTGTTTTGAGTCTTTTAAGTGCGCTTTATAGTGCAGAATGTTTGTGTTTGGACTCCTTGGCTCAGTCATTATAACTTTTCTAAAGCTTATTTTAATCAATTTTTTTAACTTACACCACAAAAAACACATTTAATTTCCCAGTAAATTGACTGCATGTATGTGAAAGGGTGCTTGTCAGAGCAGGTAAGCCTCACACACTGAACTGTAACTCTATGTCTGTATAAGTGGTTGGGTTTCAAAGCTGTGTCTACACAAACGCATCTACAGGACGCATTTGACCCCCTCGTCAACAGGATGTAGCTCCTGAGCTGCTAGCTCTGTTTGAAAAAGACCCGAAAAAAAGAAAAAGAAAACCTGTTCCTTCACCTCCCCTGAATCAGAGGCAGGGTGGACACCGACTTGGCTCCTACATGTCTGCTCCTTCAAATGCTAAGGTTAGGCTTTAATTGTGGCACCTAGGTCAGAAAGCAGCAGATTTATAGACAAAATAGCAACGCTCATGTCAGCGTACGTGTTGTGAATAGTTCACATAATACCAGTGTATACACAGCGGACACGGAGCCGGCCACCTTTGTTCCTCTCCCCTGTTCTCGCTGAATAAGAATCTGACATAAATTCAGCACATATAAAATTAGTAAATGCCACTGTAGCCGTAGTTAAATATCACGCAAGCCTCCGGGGAGGGGAGGGGAGGGGCAGGAAGAGTTGACGACAAGCTACCTTGGCCTTTTTTTTTTTTTAGAGAGGGGAGGAAAGCTATCTGACTAGAAAACGACATGGTAGGAGGTTGGCTGTGAAGAGGAAGATGAAGGAGATGGAATGAAGTAAAGAAACAGCAGTACATCATCAGAGAGGGCGGGGAGTGAGTCTTAGTGGGCAGCCCCTGACGGACCTCTTCAGATATGGATTTGTGCTCCTGCCCCCCCCACTGCTTTGGGTTTTCCTCTTTTTAAAACTATCAAATAAAAAACTATATGGTGCAAAAACATATTTCTTCAGCTTCACATGCGTACAAAGTTGACTTCAGTTTAATCTCCTTCCCCTAATGCACTTCTGTGAATAAAACTGGGGGAGTCGAGGCAGGGGTCACTCACACCCACTTTTTGGTAATATAGCATAAGGCGTAGAAAAGCTTTTTTCTTTTTACTAAGAAGCAAACTTTCATGGCATTTAACACACAGTTGAAATTGCTTTAAATCCCCAAAGCTACGGTGGCCTTGAAGGACAAGTCAGATTTACAAATTACTCAACACACAAACACATTAAAGATCCCAATGACACTTAAAAAGGAAAACAAAGAAGAAAGAACAACACTACATTTTAGAAATCAAACAAAATTTCTGAAATCCAAAGGGGAAAAATATCTGTTTAAAAAAAAAGGGAATTTTCCAGAAATCAAAACAAAAATTTAAAAAATGTAACAAAATAATAAACTGAATAAATATATATATATATATATATATATATATATTATAAATAATAAGACGTTTTGACCAAACTGTGGTAAAGAGTTGATTGAACAATCACCAAACTTTTGCAGTCTCTGTGGCCGGAAGTGACATATCGTCTGTCGGAAAATATTGCCATGAAAATATCTTCTGGTTGATTGGATGGTGATGTTTGTCATTATCCAATCTGCGATGTCCCATAATACCTACCTGTTCCGATTTCTTATTTTGTTTCATTTCTTAACATTTCATTTTGATTTCTGGACATTAATTTTGTTTTCCAAAATGTTTATGTTTCTATAACGCATTCTCACTCCCAAGTCATGACGTATTGACACATGGGTAAGAGCCATTTGCGTCACTCTTTGATGCTTTGGGTGCTCCCAACTCGTCATTTTTGACGCACCGGCTGTTCGTTTTTTTGATGCGCCGGCTGTTCCGATTAAATCAGGGGTCCAGTCATTTTGACAGACGCGGTATCGAACGCGGACCCGAACTTTGGGACGCGTCCAGTACCGGTACCCAAGCCTGGTCCGTTTCTGGAACGGGTATCACGTCTGGAACCGGTACCACATTCTGTACCAGGTTGTGGTTAGTGTTGGGGTACCAGGTTAGGGTTAGGGTATTGGTGCAGTCTGGTACCGCACCAGAACTGGTTTGCTGCCTGGAGTTTGAGGAGCCTTGATTTAATTAGATGAGCCAGCGTGCCAATAAACAACGAGTTGGGTACACCCTCCGCATCTTTACAAAGTGTCAATATTTTTTTCCAATATTTTGTTTTGGTTTATCAAGTGTTAGGTTGCTTTTCATTGCTTGCTTGTTTTGCTTTTTTAAATTGTCGTGATCTTTAATATGTTTGTTGTCTTGAGCTATTGGTTGATGTGATTTGCACTTAAGGGCCACCACAAAAAAAAACACCCCGATATAGAGCTACCAGCATTTTAACATTTTAATTTAATAGATGTAACTTCTATGCTTTTTTGGAAGACATCAGGATCATTCTTGCAATTCCTACTGCACTGTATAGTCCACATCTAAGTTCATCTCTTCAGATGTTTCCATTGTCAGGTATGAAAGCCTGGATTTTGGGTTTGCTTGCCAACTCAGCTACTGTTGGGCAACGGTGCGGTACACCTTAAACCGGTCAGTAGTCTGTTGTAGGGCCAGACCTAAGGACAATGCAGAGTCACAATTTAACCTTAAAATCACATATTTTGTTGGAGGAAACCAGAGTGCCCGCAGAACACCCTGGTATGTACAAAGAGAACATGCAAACTCCACACAGGAAGGACCCAGATGGGTTTTGAACCAACGCCCAAGAGAAATTATAATTACTGAAAGTCTAACATTTTTTTAGACTTGTTGGATCATATTGTCCTGCATTCTTGAACCTGCTTCCCCAGCTTTCACAACCTGGCATGGTGCCATTGATGAAATGCGCCCCTCCTTGGTGATTTACCAACACTTTGCCAAGGGCCTCTCACTGCTCACCGATGGAATGGATTTTTACAGCCATTCACAGACTGCCAGCCAATAAAGACCTAATGTAGTGAAGCCTGAGAGGAAAGACTTCTCTGGTTATGTCTGGGACATGCGATGATACAGCAGCCAGCGCTGGTGGCATTTTGTCTAACACTTGAGTTCTTGCCAAATCCCACAAGTCGGAAGCACACGGCCTTCTGGGTAGGAAAAAAAATGACATTCATTCATCTAACCGCAATTGCAAATCCTATCATAAGTGGCATTTGTATTTTATTGCATGATTGCAAAGATTTTTTTTTTTTTTTTTGGGAAATATGTAAATATTTATTTAAATAAAGCTGTAATTTTTTAATTTCTTCCTTTATTAATGGAAACATTAACTGTAATTTGCTGTATAAACTGTTTTTTCTTGTGCAGCCAACACAGTCCAATGTGGTAGTGATTTCCAAGGTAAATGTTATTGCACTTGCATGCATCAACACCACATGTTTTTTTTTTGTGGCTTACGCTGGATATTTTGCAGGAATTGGAGGGGTGGAGAGTCTGAATTCCTTCTCCGAAGGGATAGTGTTAAATTACATCAAACCATTTGGTGTCCGGCGTGCAAAGATGGCGTCTCTCAGCCATGTGGAAGCATTTATGTAATGTTTTCGATGTTGATGTACAGAATGTATAACAAATGATAATGATTTGCAGGTGTGGGATGGATGAGGCGTGGTGTTGGTCTGTGGCTCCATGGCTTTCGCTCAATTCAGATGTTGTTCACAGCCCACTCCCTAATGTAACACAATTTTTAGGACTATTTTGGTCTAATCACGCAGAGTAAATGGCAGATTTCACCTCACCAAGGCAAGCTGAGTACTCTCAACTCAAGGTCTGATCTTTAAGGTCAAATCAGGCACTGACAATAAAAATTGATGGTTAGTGGAATAAACAGCCTTTATTAAATAGGACTCTTTAATGAGGACGGTATTTTCCTGTCAAGCTTGTTTCTTACTGTCATCTCATTGATTTGATCTTGTTAATCAATGAAACAACAGACGGAATCTAACGATTTGTGAAAAGCCCACGGTCTTAATTAAGAACTCTGAACCGCGCGATTCTACCACAACAGCACGACAGCTGCGGATGATTTCGGAAGAACAGATGTTCTGCTGATCATCGCAGACTTGCATGCATATAGATAACTTCTTTAACAACAAATCAAATACAAATGAGTTTGTCTTATGGTGTCAGCTCCTTCCTTCTTCACCTGTGTCACCTCCGGGAAGGCGTGATCTCTGATTGAGAGGAATGGATAAACAGGGAGGGGGATTTCCTTTTCTAACAGTGAGAAAAGAGGCACAGGCTTTTAGGTTTTTAGTGAAGACTTCAAAAAAGAGGGTATGGGGTAAGTGCTAATGTAAGTAACATGTCCACACGGAAAAGCGATATACCATCACTGACCACCAAAAAACTTGGGTCGAGGCAGTGACAAATTGCATTACAAGGTATACGACTGAGATTTTTACAGGGCCCAATTTGTCGTCTCCAATAAAGGCCATTGTTGCTCAACAGTCTGGGCTTGTTGCCCGTCAAATGATTAGAGCCAAAGTGATGTAATGGATGTAATGCCTGACAGCTGTCCGGCCCTACATCAATTGAGTCGACTTGCATGTATTGTGCCAAGTTTCTTTGCATCAATATGTATAAGGTTAACAGAGAGGCTAACAGGGCAAAGGAGAGGCTGGTTTACAACAAATGGACGACTATTGTGGTAACAAGTGGCCTCATCTGGTGCTGCTATAGCTTCCCCAGGCTTTGTGTGCAGACAGAAGAGGCGGGTGATGGGTGGACACCCAAGGCTCCTGAGGCAGTTGCCTGATCGAGGATCCAGATCACAACGGCTTTGTGGTCTAGCATGTGCATCAAAAGTGGGATTTTTCTGCAAGTATTTTACAATAAAGATACAGTGGTGCAGTGGTTAGCCCTCTTGCCTCACAGAAAAAAGACCCTGGTTTGAATCCTGGCTGGGTCCTTTCTGTGTGGAGTTAGCATGTTCTTTCAGTTGATGTGTGGGCACTTTGGCTTCATCACACAGTCCAAAGACATGCTTCAGAAGTTAACTGGCGACTCTAAAGTTGACCCTGACATACATCAATGTCTAAAACCTGAAGTCCTTGACCAGAACTAGTTCCTCTATATCACTAGAAAAAAACTTATTTCAACTGGTGACCATAACAGTTTTAAGGTTTTATATAAATGTTCTACAATTCTGAACAATTTTGGGTTAGGATTAGGGTAGGGATTCAGGTTAGGGTAAATTGTTTAATTTCCACTTCCAGGCGATGATGTCAGATCCCATCTTGTCTACAGACAGATCCATCTCACTCAGCAGGGTCTAAAGATGGATGTAAGCAAAAAAAAAAAAAAATGTAGCACCACCAGGTGGCTGGGGGCATATATAATCGTAACTCCAAGAAAAACAGGCATGGATGTTACAGATACCGTGTTGATTCTTTTAGATGCCTTAAAAACATCTAAGGCAAGACATTCTGTTCACATAAGTTATATATATATATATATATATATATATATAGATATATATATATCTATATATATATAGATATATATATATATATTTTTTTTTTTTTACAACTGTTAGTAAACGTGTGTTAAAATCTTTTATTTTGAAGGATTGAGCAGACAAACTGCTCACACCTGATTGATTCACCTGAAATATAGTTTTACAAGTAATTTTTTTATGCCACAATAGCCTAATTTGGAAATAGTCCGCCATTTACATTTTTCAATTTCTTGCTATTACTGGATTATTACAACAGATCGAAATAAATAATACAATGATTACAGATTCTAATCGCAGTACCAAGCACCATTTATTGAAGCTAATGTCTATGCAAGTTTTTTTTAAAGACATCATCATGAGTAAAGTATTTTTAGCTAGTTGACCTGTTAATTTTACAAGGCACTCTGTAATGCTATCATTGTTTTTTTTAAAGGGGAAAATCGCCTTTTAGCGTTTTATTTTGACCAATAACAGCAAGTACGTCCACAAACTTCAGGATTGAACTCTGCTCTTTAATAGGTTCCAGGAAAAGCCCATGTGTAAGTAATAACAAACGATGGGCTCAGTTTATATATGGGTCTAAGTAAGGCATTCCAATGAAATCCATTGCAGAAAAACCCAAAAAAGCCTGCAAGTACTGTTGGGGTGACCCAAATAAAAGGCAGCAAAAATGACTCCTATTAATCACACATGCTGTGGCATGTCAGAATATCTGCTACAGCTACAGCTGAAGTGTGTCATGAAAGAACAGATTTTTTTTTTCAATACACAATAATATTGAAGCTTTTCTCTGCTGTTGGGTTTTATTATCAGAGCCATCTGGGTTTTCTGCATAGACGGTTGGTTAAAGTGGAATATGATGCCGACAAACTGGCATAGATAGGGTTCAAAGAGAATAACAAGTATTTCTGATCATAGAATTTGCTCATGACTTTTAGATTGGGGACTTTTTTTTGTTTTAAAGGTTAGTCATGAAAAGGGGGCACGACATAACCTCTCAGAAAATTGGTCTACCAGTACTCTGTATGTTCAAAAAGAGCAACACTTAAATGAAGACTACTTAAAAATAAATACAACATAAAAATCATCAAAGTACAGTGATCCTCGTTTGTTGCTGGATTTCCACTGTGAAAATAACATGCGATTGGTGAAATACGAAAAGTAAGATTATGGAGGTTTTAAGGCGGTAATTCACCTCACTTCACACTTTTCTCTAGCAGATATGAATACTTGGAAACTTTTCTCTCACAATCAATCAGAACGCAGTGCACAATACAAAAGAAAAAAAACTTACTAGATTGTACTAGAAAATAACTGCAAAACAGCAAGACCCCGAAAGGTGAACCACGATAAAGTCAGGGAACAATGTCTTTTGCTGAAAGAGAAAACAGAAAAACAAACAGAACAGAAGGAAACAGATAGAACTGAAACGCCATAACAAGGTTTTACACATGATCCACCTGTGAGAGTCTGCTTCACTTAGCATGTGTTAAAGCAATCTGAACTTTGGTGTCAACCAAACAGGTGCAGTCCACCTAAAAATGAGTCTTTGTTTTCTTGCAAGTGAATCTTGGTGTGATTTTATGTAGTGTAAACACAAACTTACAATCCAATAAAAGTTTGGCACTTGAGAATAAAAAGGGAAACTTTGTAAATTTAAGAAAAAAAAAATACATTTAAGTTTAGTCTGTAAGTGTGGTGTAAAAAGAAGGTAACAATACTGCTAGCTAATGTGCAGTGTGAAAGCAAACCAAAAAATAAAAGTGAACATTTTTTATGTTCTTAAGTCCCACTCCAATCATCTTTTTTCAAAGCGTTCCAAGTGGTCTTTTAATTAATTTAAAAGGTTATGAGGTTTTTAGTCAAATTTAAAAAAAACTACTTTTCTAGGACATCATTTCTGCAGAGTTAATTTAATTCTACAGATAATTTCAAGAGGAGTTCATTATTAACTTATCTCTGAATTGTGGGCGGACCGTTGGTACGGAATAAGCCCGCCCCTACATACCATCATTTATTGTATCTGTTTACATGTTCTCCCACTACCTTACAGCTCCTCACACCCCAAACCTAACATCAGCGGTGCAACAGATGTGGCCAGCAATATTGGAGCAATCCAGCTGTACAGTTTTGAGCCAGATGCAGCTCAGACAAGTAAAACAAAGACGTACATGGATCTCGTTGTCTACTAAAAATGCAACTTTGAACATATCCATCATCATCAGAAAAATGCCACAAGGACATGTTAAAAACACCAAAAACACTATTTTAATCATATTTTGTTGAAATATGTCACTGAGAATCAACTATTAGGATTAGGATCTGCCCATGCTGGACGATACTGTCCTATGTCATTGAACCACCAACTCTCTGATAAGTTACAACCATCAGATGCCAAAATACAAATGTTAACTTTCTTTAAACCACTGGAACCCCTCAACTGTTTACGCAATTAATGTAATTCCAGTAAATTCTGAAGCTGAGGCAAGCAGTTTTGTGTTGCATAATGACGCAAGACCGTTTTTCTTCACATCAGAATCAACTGATTTAAGTTGACCACGTGAACAGTCGAAGAGTTACGATACGATTGTGTCTGTGCCCGTCTTCCTGCCTGAGATTATAAGTCCATGAAACCCATGGGCTTTTAGTGGATTTTGGATCTTTGTCACTGATTATCCAGCCATTAGCTAGCTCTGTTTGATTTCTCCTATTGATTAAAGGTAGTCCCCAACCAAACAAGCCATATTGATGACATAAAAAAACCTCCAGGGGGTCTGGGTAAACACAACAAGGTCTGCGAGGCTTGTTAAGGATGGCAACAGCAAACCGCTGCTGAAAAATCTTCCTTTCCATCAACTGTGAACACGGCGCTTCCCGGAAGAGGCATTATCCTTTTTTTTTTTTTTTTTTTTACATACAATATTTACTCTATTGATTTCTTTTGATTAAAAGTCTACACAAAAGTAGGCTGTCACTGTGGAAATCTGCACACTTCGATCTATTGTAAGGGAATTGTGTCATGCAGATGAAGATCTGAATACCGTCGACAGGCGGGGCTTCTTACTACTACTTTTTTTCTCTTTTGGTGCTTTGTGGCAAAAAAAAAAGTCAGTTCGGATTATTTCATTTACGTGTTTCTAAACAACATGAATTGTCAGCGAGGGAATTCGGTGAACAAGGAGTGCTAAATGATATAACAAACACAGCCAGAACTTTCTCCCCGGGTGTCAGAAAAACAGATTTAAATATCTATTATTCACACAAACATCTTGTTAGCTAAAGTGCAAGCAGTTTGTTTACTAAAGATGTGTATTTGGCGGGATGAAAACACTGCTGCTGCATAATTCATGCAGCCAGGAGTTGTTTGTTCACATAACTGTTGCATTGCAAAAATGTTGCCGTGTCAGGCACATCCCTGCACATTAAATATAGACTAATGTGGCACAGGAAAACCTCCCTGCTTTCCAGTCACTTACTCAGACTCGCTGGCGCATTAATATTGCAGACCGTACACTGGCACCACAAAGCTTTTTGCATGTGTTCGTACATCTTTGAGCGTCTTTTTTGCATTTTCCTTTTTTTCTCTTCTCTATCATTGCTTGCAGGCTGTCCCTCTTCCCCTTACCCACTTGCCTCGACAACCCCCTCAAAAAATTAATCCTCATTTTTTTTCTGGTAACAGATCACGCCAGGTAAGAGATAGTCGTCTCTTTCCCGCCTTTAGGGCACCTCAAGCTCCATTTAATCCAAATGCCAATTTGAGGCAAATGGGAGGAGGGTGCAGCCGGCGCCTGGTCGGCGGACTTGTTTGGGCATTTAGTGCACATGCAGATGTGCAAATATCTGCTCTCCATGAGGTTCTACGCTGAGTCCTCTCAGCTTGGTGCATCTATAATTGGTGTAAAGGGAGAGTCCGGAGGTGTGGGGTTGTCAGTCACTTTTTTTTTTCTTTTTTGTGGTTGCCCCGGGGCCCCTGGCACTCCTGTGGGTATCAAAGTGGCGCTAATTAAATGTGGGCCCTGCTGCATGGCCCTTCACATCAAGGGGGGCAACGGAGAGCTCCTGCTCTGCTGTCGTCCTTGTGCCTCCGAGACGCCGCTTCTTGCACTAATTACCCATTGTCCAATTGCTTTGCACCTTCTCGTGCACATTTCATCCCGTCTTCCTCCCACCAGCATCCCTAACCCCCACCCTTCCTATATATGTATATATATATATTTATTATTTCATATTTTCCCTGCCCGCTCTTGTCTTTGGCTCGCCAGCCTAATTAATCTTATGGAAATCTCCTCCAGCCAAGGTTGGCCTCCGATGTTTGTAATTTGATTTGGGAATGATAAAAGTGAAAGCCATGTTCTGGGATGGTGAGGGAACGGTGTCATTTCTCCGTCCTCCTGCCCCCACCCCCACCCGGCTCCCGCAACCAACACTCGGGAGACGCGCGGGGGCTATCAATCTTTCCCACGTGCCCAGAGAACTGATATCCCAGAAAATTAACTTCAATTAATAACAGAAATCCCCCGATGCAGCTGTGGAGGCAGGCTGGGGCTTTGAAGGAGAACCTTCAAAGATGTCTCTGTGCAAGTCTTTTATAGGCCAGCTGGGGAGGGGGAGGGTTTTTTTTGTCATTATCATCAACCACCATTTGAACATGCAAACACCCCCCCACACACACACACACACTTCGTTAAGCTACCATGGTGGACATTTAAATAAAGCTACACACACACAAATAATAAAAAAAAATCAATTAGATTCCCTCTGGCTGGAAAAGCAAAAATAAAATGTCTGCTCATTATGAAACAGCACATCCTGGCCTTTGCCTTTGTGTACTCAATAAGTCTCTTCAACCAGACCTTGTTTGTTCGAGCTGAACTGAGGACAGCCATCACATTAGTTTCTTGCTGTTGAGAGCTCCGCTCAGTGTAACCTGCTTTGGGGAAGAAAGGTTTGTCTGGGATGTTGTGAATCCTCATCGTTTAGCAATTAAATCGTGTGGAGCAATAATAGTTTAATATTTACAGCTTTTCAGGCAGTGTTTTAATCTTTTGTGATTATAACCCTGTATAGCCCACTACTTCAACAAGTTCACAGAAAATTCTTTTTTTTTTAGGTGTTTTTTTTTAATCAAACAAAAGAACATCTAATATTTTTATGTGATACAGATATAATTAATTATGCTACATTGTGGGATTTGGTGTGTTTTTGTTTACAACAACGTTAGTTTAACATACAAAAATATTGACATGAGAGTTTTGGGCTCTGTCTCAAATTTGATCCACATTTTTAACATGGTGTAACTGTATTATCAAGAACTATTATCAACTAATTTGTCATTTTTTCTATACAGCAAATAATCATTAATCAATAGATGAGTTATTCTCACCATAAAGTTTTGAAAGTTAGCTCACAGCCCCCCCCCCAATTTTTTTTTTCTTTTTTTGAGATTTCATGAAAGCAGCCATTTTGAAATGAGCAGGAAATGCCCTTCTACTGCCCCGAGTGGAAGGATCAATAACCACAGGGCAGAAAACATATGACAGTATATACAATGGGTTTTTAGGGAAAGTTTAATCAAGCTAATGAGATCTCAAAAATCTTTTTTTATGATACAAATATTTATTTAGAGTTGAGTGCATATAGGATTTCAACACAGATTTAACCCTTTAACACCTGAGATGTCACCGGCGACATCTGAATAACATATGCTCTTCAATTCGGAATTATGTTGATTTTGTCAACAGTTGAAGAGTTCCATCCATCCATTCATCCGTTCACACTGAACATGATTTGCGCTGCCAGTTCACGTGGCCTGCCCCTCTATGCCTGCATGGCCGATTCAGTCCTCGCCGGGTGGCCAAAAATGTGTTCCTTAAGCTCGCCGCCCCGACCGCAAGCAGGAGGAGCTAGCAGCTAATGTATTTAGCCTGATTGCTACATGGAGGGATGACTGTGTTTATCTCATTTAAAATGCATGGAAGACACGGATGATGTTTAGAGATCAGGTTTATTGATTTCGAAGAGCTCTACAAAAACATCACCGATCACGTCTCCATGTTTGGGTTCATGAGATCATGTAAGCAGGGGTGGTCAGGTGACGGTAGATCGCAGGCCATCAAACATAAATAAATGAACATAAACAAAAGGTCTTGGATGTTGGAGCAAAGTATTCACCATCATGGTCTAGCTTCTCTCCAGTAACTGGAGGAAGTTTATTCTCTACTAAAGAAAATCAAACCCTCATCTTGCCCTCTTGATGTAATTCCCACTCCTGTTTTTCTAAAAGTATTTTAAAGTATTGGTCTGACGATTGTCAAACTCATTAACCTCTCATTGAAGTCAGGATCTGTGCCCTCTTCTTTAAAGCATGCCCTTATCACTCCCATCTTAAAAAAAGCCTGACCTTGATCACTCTGATCCAAAACATTACAAACCCATCTCAAAGCTTCCCTTTGTCTCTAAAATATAGGAGAAGGTAGTTGTGGAGCAACAAAATTTGTATTTGGAACAACATAACATCTCAGATATTTCCCAGTCAGGTTTTAAGAAGAACCATTCCACAGAAACAGCTCTTTTAAAGGTCTCTAATGAAACAGATTCTGGCCAGTTCTCTGTCTTGGTGCTTCTGGACCTCAAATCTGCATTTGATACTGTTGATCACAACATTATGAAAACACGTCTTCAAGGTGATTATGGTCTGTCTGGGTCTGTTTTAGATTGGTTTGTCTCATATCTCAGTAGAAGAGCATTCAACATCACTGTAGGTTTATTAATCTCTAAAATGAAAAAAAAACAACATTTTTTTGGCATTCCCCAGGGTTCAGTTCTGGGCCCTATTTTATTCATTCTAAATATGATCCCTCTTGACAAACTAGTTAGTAAATTTAGCCACATTTTTTTCCATCTGTTTTTCCATCTGTATGCAGACGACATTCAACTATATTGCTCCTTCCCTAAAATAGTTAACATCTTGACCAGTTTACTAGGTTGTTTTATCTGTCATTAAGTCGTGGTTATCTAATAACCATTTACACTTCAATGCTCAGAAGACAGAGACAGTGATTTTTGCCCCAAACAACAAAATCCCTTCCATCAAACATCACCTCGGTTTCCTGAGCTCCTCTGTCCAGTCGAGTGTCAGGAATCTTGGGGTGGTGTTTGACAAATCTCTATCTTTGGAAGGACATGCTAAACAAATGTTCAAAAATTGCATGTATCACCTGAGGAATGTGGCAAAAGTCAAACATATTTTATCTAGACCTGACCTGGAGATGATTATCCATGCTTTTATTTCTTCACGTTTAGATTATTGTAATTCACTTTTTACCTGTTTTAGCAAAAGCTCTTTAAAACGTCTGCAGCTTGTTCCAAACTCTGCAGCAAGCCTTTTAACAGGAGCCAATAAACGAGAACACATAACCCCATTACTCTCCTCTTTACACTGGCTCCAAGTTAAATTTAGAATTGAATTAAAAATTTTACTTCTAGTTTTCAGAGCTTTACATGGACAAAAGTACATTTGCTGACCTTTTAACCGCCCACTCTTTGGTCCGGTCTCTAAGTTCTTCAAACCAAAATTTGTTCCCAAGTCCAAAAACCTGCTACAGAACCAGAGCAGACCTCGCCTTTCAAACTGTTGCTCCTCTTCTTTGGAAAGACCTCTCTTTGTCACTGACAGATCGACTCCGTTGCAGGTTTTAAAAGTCAGCTCAAGACGTTTTTATTCAGGAGAGCTTTTAGTTCATCTATTTTTGTCTTTTAGTGTGTTTTATCTTGCTTTTACAGTCTTTTACTGGCTGTAATTAATGTACTTTTACTTTTGTGAAACACTTTGTGATTTTATCTGGGAAAGGTGCTATAGAAATAAATATTTACTCACTTACTTAAACCATCTACTTAGAAAAAAAGGAAGAAAGAAAAATTCAGTCACTCTGTTTTAGTAATCGCTCTCGTGGCGATGGTGATTTGTTGTGCGCTAATAAGCCGTTGACACTGGAAGTAACCGGGTTTGAACCTCGCAGTATACCGAGTCTAATCTTTTAAATGGATCGTTGGATTTTTTTTTAGGCAAGAATACATAATTTTTTTAAACTCCTATGAACATCATTTTTAAAACAACTACAAATATTAAGACAAGGATTTCATAGACTGGATATATTATATATTATTATTTATTATTATATTATTATTATATATAATTAATGTTTTACTAAAAAGCTCAGGGCTATAAATGACATTTAAAATCTAGAGAATGATCTCGATGTTTTTGATTAATATTTCTAGTATTCTTGGGTAATTTGGCAAAAAAAAAGGATTCAACGAACCAATAAAACTGAATGTAGGATTCGAACCCGGGCTCTTTTGATTACAAAAATGGCAAGTAACTACAGTCACCACAAGAGCAGCTGGCTAAGGGAAGAATTATTCACTTAACAAAGACAGCCATCCACAAAATGCTGAGTGTAGCTCGCTCGCGTCAGCACGGAAAGGTTTGTTCATCCATGGATTTTTCAGAATGAAATTTACAATGAACCCCTGCCGCTCTGCATAAACTGTGTCCAAGAAAACGAAACCGGTTTTTAAATTTGGCTAAAAACGACAGCCTGATTAAAAGACCACGGAGAACGCTTTGACCAACAGATGATCGGAGTTGGACGAATGTTTTAATCTTTCCTAAATACGACATAAATAATGATTAATAGCTTATAATAGGTTGCTAAGTTAACAGATTGTTGTCAAAAAAAAGGAATTCTTACATTTACATCTCATTAAAATTATGTCATCACAAGTTAGGAGTTGTGATGTGATGTTATGTCCTTAAACTTTTTTTTCAAGTATTTTAATGTAAATAACTCTACTATTGTTAAAATCCTTTCTTTGTGTTTTATATTTTTACTTTTGTTTAAGTTTTATTTTTACTTTCTATCTATCATTTTTTAAAAACAGCCTTTTTTATCCTGTCAACAACATTCACAGCCTGACTGCAGCCCTATAACAAATTCCTCCATGCTTGTATTGTCCTTAACATCTTTTCCCACAGTTAGAGGCTTTGCTTTAAGTGGCACAAATACGACAAATACACCGTGCTTATCGGGTCATGCCCCCCTCCCTCCCCAGCCATGTACAATAAAAGCGAATTCTGTTTTCTTCATGCTGCCTTCTGGAGTGCCTGTGTGCCATGGTGGTCACGTCTGGGGAGAGAGCGCTCTGCTTATTTATTTGTGGCTGTTTCCTCGCCTGTCAGGGATAAAGAGGGCAACATGGAGCTTGTCTGAGAACATAATTTCACTCTGAGTGCCTTAGCCTGAAGCGCTGCACACACATCCAGCAGACGCTGCTGTACACAGCGGCTCACACACACTGCCGAGCTGCAGGAGTGGCTGTTGACCTGCTGGATTATGCTTTCAGACTGCACTGTGTGAATGTGTGTGTGTCAGAGGGGGTGGTTAGCGGCTTAAACCTCCTGCTGGCTCCTGTTAAGGGTTAAAAGGATCCGTGTCAACAACGAGCGGTAAAGAAGAAGCCTCATCCACAGATAAGCAGGAGATGCACACGGCAAAATGCGCACAAACACACGCAACAGGCCGGTTTCATAATAAAATATATATAGAGGTAGGAGTGCTTGAAGGGTCTATTACAGCGGGCCGTCAGGAGCGATAGGGGTGGGATCAGTGTCACCGCTCGTCTCTGCTCAGCCTCGCTGCACGCTGAGCCTTGGAGCGCTGCCAGCTGCCTGTTTACGAGCCAGACGCTGGCTCGATGCTGGCGAGCCACCAATTGATAGCAGCCAAATTCCTTTTCAGCAGAAAACTAAACTAGGGGGGCTTTCTGTGAAGCAGAAGAGGCCGGTTCAGAGCTGCATGCTGGAAGCAAGCTGCTGAGTCAGAGGCCTGGATGACCCTGTGGGCTGACTGCTTGGATTTCTTTAAAAGTGGACGTTTGATGCAAATATGCATCGAACCACTTCTGCTCCAAAATTACCATCATTTAGCAAAAACAACTTGAATGCAAAAACATACAAGATTTTGTGTTTCATAGCTGGAAATGAGTTCAGGCATCAGGGGGTTCAAAACATTTTCTACAAAAATTTGTACCATAGTGCCAAAATCATCTGTAGAGGTTTGTTAACCAAGCTTACAACGAAAAAGGGTCAAACATTAGAAGAAAAATGGAGGTTGTCTTTTTAAGAAAATTTAGTTTGGGTAGTTTTTAGATTCATGACAAATAGAGTAGACTTGTATTTTAGAAGCCATTTTTTGCCAAATGAAAAAGATACCTTAAGAAATTCAGCTGAACAACAGTTTAAAGGGCGTGTATTGTATTTTCTGCACAATAAGCCGCATTTAAAGACTTCATTCTTTTTCAAACAACAACAGTCTTTATAGGCCTGAATGGAATTATTCTGGTTGTGTTTTCTGCTGTTTATGCTTTTTACGTGTTACTTACATGGCTGGGATAGCGTTGTATCAGTAACATCTTTTGTAGTATGAGTCTGGTTTTTTTGGGTTGCAACCAAAGCTGAGAGTTTGTTAAAATGCTAATGTGGCTAACACATTCAGGCGATTTTCAGGGGGTGAACGGCGCTCTGTCAAAAATCTCAGGTTTTTTTCTTTGTTTTCCGAACTGCAAACAAGGTTGCGTGTTATTGTGGATATGCTAACATACAGTTTGTTTTAGTGGTAGCAGTCTGTTTTTTTGCCCAACACTAACGCTTTTATTGTGACTAACGTGTAGTGTGTTACAAACAAGTTCTAGAGTTACTGTAACTTTGGCTAAAATGGTATAATCACATTTAAATGACCACTGGGAACGTTTTTACAACGGATCAGAAGATGATCAGAGTGACTTCAAAGTTGTTGCAGTGACCACTATGTCATTTTCTTTCTTTTGCAAAGGGTTACCAATAATCTTATAATTGTGTTTGTGTGTGTTTGTTTATATGTGTCTTTTCTTTCTGCTCCACTTGTTCAACCAAACAGCTGCTTCTTTGATTACGTTTTTGAATACGGATATTAAACAATTTAGAAAGTTACTAACTTGTTGCTCTCATCCTTCAGATTTTTTAAGAATGTTTATCATTTTTTCTTAACCAAACATCTTTTTTTTATTTAATTTTTTTTAAGTAGCCTATTTTAAAAAGTTATTGCACCTTATACCCTAAAAAGTCAGTCCATCTTTTTTCTTTATATTCATTCATTCATTCATTCATTTTCCAATCCGCTTTATCCCTTTCGGGGTCACGGGGTTGCCGGAGCCTAACCCGGCTACTCATGGGCGAAGGCAGGGTACACCCCTGGACTGGTCGCCAGTCTGTCGCAGGGGTTTTTCTTTATAGTCATACATTTTGATCAGATTTGCAACGGTTACTTAAAACACTCCTGGTCTTCTTTAACTGAATGAACAAATGAATGAATGAACGAACGAATACAGCACTTTACAAAGTCATCAGCATGCGTGCTTTACAGTAAAAGGAGAGATAAAAAGAAAATGTATAATTCTACAAATTAGGGGGATAAAAAAGAGAAAAAAACAGCTTAAAATCCAACAGGCAAAACAAAATATAAAAAACAAACAAGAGTTCAATAAAAAATGTACAAGAAAATAAGATGCCACCAACTACTGAGTATTAAAAGCCATTATAGAAAGGTAAGTTTTTAGTTGCGGCAATATTATTCCAAAATTTGGCAATGGAAGAAGCACGGTCACTCCAGTGTTTTCTTAACTTTATTCATCAGTGATGTATGCTCAACAAAAGTTTAATCATCGGTTCCTGATGCACAGGGTTAGGTCTGTTTATATTAAAATGCTTTCATGCGCACTCAGTGCAACACCCACATGGTTGCATCATCAACTCTTGTTTTAACACAAAGATTCCCGAGATCACTCACTACTTTAGAGCACAAATCATTGAAAACAACTCCTGTGTACCAATAAACACGTGTCTGTTCTGTGTTCATGTAACCTTTCACGCTGGCAGAAAGCTGCGAATGCTTTGTTACAGAGCTGTGAGAGGTTAATTAAAGTTGCTGAAAAACGCTTGGGTAACTCCATGAATGATGCAGAGAGCATCCTGCGTCGGAGCTTTTAATTTAAACCAATTGTTTCCCCACTCGTGTGAGAAGAAAACAGTCATTTTTAGTTAGCGGTTTGTTTTTGTTTTGCCACTGCGCGGCTCTTCGTTTCTCTTGGCTCTCTGCCTGGAGCAGCTCTTCTCCGCTGGGAGAGTTTACAGGCTGCGGCTGGCCCCCTTTGTTTATTGATTACCACTAATGTCTCAATATTCCAACACTCCTGGGTCACTGCTGGAAAAAGCATCATGAGTGGTTTCTATACTTTATCTGTGGAAGTGTTTTTATTTATGAATTTATTACAACTTTACGGAAAAAAAAAAACAAAGCTTTAACAGCACAGAAAATAAATTTCTTTAGATTAGTTAAAAAGTATAATTGGAAAAAGATTAACAAAACATGTAATTAGACAGTTTCTAAGGATTTTCATAAGGAAACATTTTAATCGGCTTTTGGAAAAAAAAATACACACTATGTTCAAATAAAAATAATTTAACCCTTTAACACTGGAGCTGTCACTGACCACGCCTACGTAACGCAAGCTCTTTGACATTCCGTCACTCTTAAGCTACGTTCACACCCCCCTCTGCAACACGCGTTTAAGCGACCACTTCCAATGAAAAGTCAGTGTAAACACACGTTTTAGACTTGCACGTGCAAAAGTCAAACACGTATATACGCAAGCTTCTACAACCGTTTCCAGGCTCTTTGTAAAAAACACTAGGCCAATGGTGATAATGATAATCCTCTAGCAATTTATTGCCTCTTCTTGTTTGCAATTTTGCCCCATCCTATGTGTTTCTTTAATCATTTTCCAGCCTGGGTGCCTCCTTTTTCTTTTACTGTCCCTCATCTCTACTATCCCACCATCCCTCTATACTTTGGTTGTTTGACCGGTCCATGAAGAAGTGGAAACAAATGTTTAGAAAAAAATTGCCTCAAATACAAAAGGGGTTTTTACAATTATACTCCTCATGTATCCAAAGCTACACCACCCCCTATTGGAATGGTAACTACTGTCCGACACAAGAGGCTCAGGTCTTATCGGTTAGTTAAGCTAATGGACAGGACAAGTTGACTATAAAACAAAAGCATACATCCACTAATTTTCCCTTTAGTGATCCCCCAGATCTTTCAGGTTAGAAAAGCAAAGTCATTTAGATAATTAAAATCCTACATTATATGCCAAGATGCAAAAACAGTAGCTTCTGACTGTCCCAGTCAGAAGTCCAACTGCAGCATTTTAAAAGATTGGGAGAAACGTTTTAGTCAGCGGTGAACACAACTGCATAGCCTTGATTACATCAAAGGATCATTTGTCCATCCCTCCATCTTCAGAACTTGCTAAATTCCTATCGGAGTCATGGCGCTACTGGAGCCTATCCGGGTAACTATTGGGTAACGGCGGGTACACCCTGAACAGGTCCAGAGTGTTGCAGAGCTACACAATCAAACACACTCTGACAGACACAATTTAAACTTACAAGTTATTCTACGAAGGGAAAAAGCCGGAGTGCCTTCGCGCTCACGCAGAGGACTGGCAAAGTTAACACAAAAAGGTTCCAGATGGGATTTGAACCAGCACCAAAAGCCAAAAGAGATTTATTTCAGTTTTTTGGGGGATTTAAGATTAAAAGTATAAAATTTCCAAAAACTTCCAACTGTTTGTTTCATTAGGTGTCATTAAGACACAGAGCTCAGTATGTTTCCTGATATTACAGAAGTGTATTGAGAGTGGAGCAGGGGCGGAGCTACAGGGGAACAAAGGGGACACCCCACGGGAAAGAGACCCCCCCCTTTTGAGGTCATAGTTGACAAAGATTAAGAAACTGTCAATACAAGCATCTTTAAGCATTGCAAAAATAACAAGACATTTTTAAAATTAAATCTCAAATTACTGTTTGTGCCAGCCAATCTGGGCCGTCAGCACCCTGGCCTTAGCTAAAACATGCGCTGTTTCCATGCTATGGCAAGAGGAAAATCGTATTTTTGAAAAACTCATTGATAATAACCCATCAATAATGAAACTGTTTGAAATAAATATTTTTCCCCCCACCATATCAAATTTTCTAGCTCTGCAACTGAAGACACGGTCTGTCAGCTTTATTTTTACATAATCTACGAACAGAAGCTGTCCTCACTTTGAGTCAGAATCGACAAAGTTTTTGACGTGAGCAAACGCAGCAGCATATGAGGACAGCTGCAGCGTTTGTTTCAACGAAGGCCCGACTCTGTGCAGGAACGAGCTTTTTCATCATCCTCTTCCTTGCGCCTATGTATATTGTAGCATTAATCATTTCCACCAAGCTGAATGTCACACTGCTAGCCCTGAATAAACACTGTCATCCCTCTGCAGGAGTAACCTTCACATATTGCTCCTGCCATGTGTGTTTGTGTATGTACAGGACGTGCATGTGTGTGTGCGTGAGTCGTCAAGCTCCACTAAAGGTTAGGAGGGCATGTAAATAAAGGAACAGCACTTGGCTGGCTCTGAGAGTTTGTGTATCTGTACAGGCTCGATGCTTTTTATAGCGGCGTGTTGTGTTTGATTAGTCTGAGGTGGTGCAGTTGTCACAAACACACTTTTTTTTGCCCTCTCTTTATGCTCCTTCTTCTTTTTCCACGTCTCCCTCCGACCGTATCCCTCGTTTGTTTTCATTAGTGTGATTGCCTCAATGTCTCCCTGACCTTCAGCAATCTTCACCGCCCTCTTTCGCTCACACCACAAAAAAAAGAAAAAAAAATTCAAATGAATGATCCTTCTGATTTAAGCTTTCCTTCCTCTCTGTTTCTCATTTCGTTTTGGAAAAACTCCTAAAAAATCTTTGTTTTTTATGGGAAAGAACGACAGAGCAACACTTCATTTCTTGTCCGTGAACTTTCTGAAGTTCCGTCATTTTCCTATGTGAAGGCTTTACTTTAGCTACAGAGGAAATAAAGGAGAAGGACCGGCCACAGAAGCTGGAGTATCCACGATCTTCCACAGGGATGAGAGACAATTAAAGCATGAGCTACAGTTTGAACCATAAAGCCACTGGGATGCAAAGACAAAGACAAGGAAATGAGGTTTTTCCTGCTGCCGATGTGCGTCCATTGACATGTGTCCAAATATGACTGGAGGAACAAAAAAATATATATTTTTTTTTTTCATTTTTTCATCACTTCTTTTTCCCATCAGTATTTAGAAGTGGCTCAAAAGTGAGTGGCTTGTTGTGGGGGTGAGGGGTGGAGAAATGATTAATATTAATTCAAGGGCTGATTGAAGGCAGCGCTCGAGTGAAGTGGCTCGTGATGATGTCTCCTGAGCAACTCCCACACACGGCCCCTGCTGCCGCTGGAAAGAGGAAGTAGAAGAAAAAAGATGGGGGGAACACGGTTCGTGCGACAGTGAGAAGGAGGATCTGCTGCTGGTCACCGTTTGCCCGTTCACTCTTCCCTTCATTGAGTTGCAGAACAACACTGAAAGATCTGGAATAATCTCTGAAAATGGGATCGCTTGATGAAAAAAATGACTGGACTGTAGTGGCTTCAAGTAGCAGTTTGGAAGTTTTTGGTGGTGTTTGGCACATTCATGTTACCCTTTAACACCTGAGCCGTAGTGACTCTTTTCTGTGTAAATAAACTTTCCAAATACTTTTGCTCTTTGTTAACATTGCTATCTTGGGGTTTTCAATTCAGCGGTTGACGCAGTCGCTTTTACGAAAGTAGCGGATGTATTTTATCGACACGTGACCGAGCGACTTGACATGCGTCATGACCAAGTAGGATGTGGTGGAGACAATCCAGTAGTTTTCCAAAGATAAAACTTCTTTCAGAATCAGATGCTAAATAAAATTAGAAAAATGTCTCCTTTTTTTCCTCTGCGTCCCACTATCAACGCCCTATGGTTTGGTGCCCATGACCCTGAACCGCTAGTTTACGTGATTACCATAAGCGGCTTTTTGTCAGCGCGAAGCTAATAAAAAAAAATTTTTCTCTGTGTCAGAGTCTGTTGGAATTATGTTATTTGCGTAAACGATCGAATAATTTTTGTAGTTTAAATACAAAGCATTATTTTGGTGTTGCCCAGGGTAAACAACATTCCAAACCTGAAGGGACAGTCAGTTTTTATGAGTCTTGCCCATAATAAAACAAACTCCAATTATGCATGAATAAAATAAAGACACCAATAAATGTCAAACATTTTGAATTCATTTAGGCTCTGTTTTACTTTAAAGTTGATGTTTTTACACAGGAGTTCATAGAATCGCTTCAAAATTAGGAACAAATTGTGACGGCTTGGTCCAACCTACTGTACTTTTTCTATTGTGTATTCTTACAATCTTGAGCGCAAAATATGGTTAACATTGTAAAAAAGAAAAAAAAACTAAAAACCGTAGCATTAAGCTGCTCTGATAGAAAAAAAAAATGTTGATTAGAATTTGGTTAGTTCCAAACATTCATTCATTCATTTTCCAAACCGCTTTTTCCCTTTCGGATTCACGGGGTGGCCGGAGCCTAACCCGGCTACTCATGGGCGAAGGCAGGGTGTTCCAAACAATGAAAAAAAACTAAAGAAGACGATCAAAAAATGTAAATTTCGAATTATCAACTGAAAGAAAGTACACTTTCATATTTATACATCCACATAAATGCAAAAAAGATGCTTTTATAATAACTCCCAATCATATTTGTTCTTATACACACAGTAACTGACACAATGAATCTGTTAAATGTGAAGTTTGTCAAAAAATACTTTATTTAAGTGCTTGAAAAGGAGTAAGAGGAAGCAACTTTTACTGTATAATCCCATTATGGAAGAAGAGGAATAATTGTAAACTCAACAAGCTTTTTTTTTAAGTGAACCTTCAGTAATTGAATTCATGTTGACCTTCCTTTCACTTTTATTTAAAATCTGTTAAACCCTTAAGGTTTTGCTACAGCTTTTGTGTAGTGAATTAGGTAGAAATCAGTTGCGTTGCTTTCCCACGACACACTACAGTATGTTAAAAGAAAGTGGAAAAACAAGAGGCTTTTAAGGTTTTCTTTGGCTGTTTTTCTTCTGAAGTTTGTGGTGAATGTTTTGGCTCGCTCTTCCTTACAAAGTTGCTTCATCTTTGAGGTTAATTCTTAACACAAACACAAAAAACTAAAAAAAATAAAATAAAAATACTGCAGGTTCCCAGGCCTTTGTGCTGCAAAAAAGAATCAAAAGTTTCTTCTGTTATACTTAATAAAGAACCAAAGTTTTTCTATAATTCTGAATATAATCTTGATGGTCTGTATTATAGAAAAATATTCTAACTTTGGTCTAATTTTGCCTTATGACTTTTATTTTACTAATCCTATCATTTATTATTATTACAAAGATACATGGTAAATGGCGTATACTTGGACAGTGCTTTACTACCTTACTTGAAGTCCCAAATATGGGGTAAGACAGCTGTCAATAAGAAACTTATTCATAAAGAAAAAGTTGTGCACATATTAATACTTTGTGCACATCCTTTTCAGAAAAGTGCGAATACAACATTTAGTTTTGCATTTGACATGTCTTTTTTGAATAAAACAGATCAAAATACCCGACCGCATTTTGTGGTAGTCGGTCTACAAAACCCGATTAAGTAAACAGTGCTGCAGCGGATTGTTTTAGACCAGAAGGGTGAAAACAGCCAAAAAGGAAGTAGCAGACACGCCAATCCACTCATTACATGTAAAAGACTGCCATCCCTTTAGGGGTGACAGTGCTGCAAGAGCACCCGGGTAGTGATGGGCTAAGGCAAAGGTACATCTGGACAGGTCCAGGGGCTGCAGCGGGCACGCCCACCTCGCATGTCCCAGGAATAACTGCCCGGTTAAGTGGGGATACCCCACTCTAAGATGCCGCCGCTGGCCAATGCCAAGGTACATTCCCCCTACCAGAATGATGCCTAAGACTGGGGAAGCAAAATCTGGCAGGGATAATGTACTTTGGCCCAACGCCGCACCGGCGGGCAGCAGCAAAGAGACAGGGATCCCTCCCCTGCCTGCTTGGGTGTGTTTATTTTCTTTCATTATTCTCTTATTAACATCTCTCTTCTTTTGGCACCACTTCCAAGTCCGTTGCATTGTTTAGACGCTCAGCTGTTGTTGCCTGGCCAAAAAAAAAAACAGTGCCAAACAAAAGCAAAACCTGCCATGGGATCAAAAACATTCTAAAAAGTTTATTTCTATTGTTGTTTAATTAATGAGTCGCAATGCGCAGTTGAATCTATGTTCCGGGGTTTATGCATGTGACCCCGTGACATATTTTTGACACTTTGTCATCAGGAAAAATCCGTATTCAAGACAAGCAAGCGTTGTAATCAAAACAGATATGTCAAACGTAAAACTAAATGTTGTATTCACATTTTTCTGAAAAAATTGAGCACAAAGCATTAATTTGTGCACAACTTTGTCTTTATGAATATGTTTCTTATTGACAGCTATGTTACCCCATACCCAATGCTCTACATTCAGTCCCATCCTCACACCCACACACACATTCATGCCAACCCATAACTGCCAGCAATGTGGGTATCAGTGTCTTGCCCAAGGACACTTCGACACATGAACAGGCAAGGCGGGAATTCAACCTGCAATTTTCCAATGAGAGCTTGACCGCTCTACCTCTGCACCACAGCCGAAAATACAAATGGCTTTCAAATAAATAGTAATATAATATGAGGAATGCTTCCCAGCACTAATGAGCTTGGTTGATTATGATTCATTTAAAAACTGGGACAACTCTACGTTTTATATCAAATTTAAGTGATGCTCAACCAACACGGCAAAGCTTGTTAAAATTATAAACCTAAATGGTCAAAAATGTCCCTGGGAACTCCAAATGAAACATGAAAAGTAAATGGAATGTAGGATTTGCTGCCTGAAAGGATTCTTGGCTTTGAAACAACTTTCCAGGAGAACAAGGACGGCAAACAAATAGGAAAAGAAAATAGCGTCTCTGCCTCGGCCGCACAAACCAGCAGTTTGTCAGCAGCTACAAGGAGCCAAATGCTGTGGGAGCAGCATCAGAGCAATGAACTCAAACGAAGCCGACCACGCTGGGAAAGGCTGGTTCTGTGCTGGGAGTCAGTCTAGAAGATCTGGGGCTAGTTAAGCAAAGAAGCATCACGCCAAAAAAAGACAATAGACTAAAGTAAAAACTAACACACAAAACTTTATTTTCAAGGTTCAGCAAAGTTAATTAAAGAAAAAAACATTGTAAATCTATAGATAGATAAATTGTTACTTGTTAAGGTAGCTAACGCAACACCAAGCCCCAGATACACAGATGTGTTACATGTTGGAAAGACTTGTGAACATCCAGGAGTGGTAATAGTGTCACTGTAGGGCAGCATTTAACCCTATAAATTTTGGTAAAAACAAATTTCTGAGACCCCCATCTCATTAGTATGATTAAAATTTCCTTTAAAAACACACTTCATATAATTGTGTTCATATTTTCTGCCCTGTAGTTCATACTCATTCCACTAGGGGCTGTAGTAGGGCTTTGCTCACTCATTTCAAAATGGCTGCCTCCAGGAAATCTTTCGGCAGGGATTTTTTTTCCTAGTTTATTCACCTTTCTGATGGGAATAGCTCATCTTTTGTTTTTGTTTTGCAACAGTTACACCATGTTAAAATGCGTGGGACAAATTTCAGACAATGGGTAAATAAGGTGTTTTTTTTCTACACAGTTATGTCAAAATGTTTGCATCTTAAGCCAACGTTGTTGTGACCAAAATCTTGCTTAACAAATCATAATTGACACTATTTATATCTCGTAAAAACATAAAATTACAAGATTACTTTTGTGGATTTCATCAAAAGGTTTTAAAAACATCTTAACTCCAAAGAAAATTGTATTTTCTGTTCATTTTTGTTATGTATTGTGCTTTACAGGGTTGGTGTTGCAGTCGAACATAACAAAAGGGCATCCATTTTGTGCTTTTTTAATTGTCGTTTTATCCACAAAAATTCAGTTAATCTATAATCACCAGATACAGCAGACTAAATTGAACTACAAGGATGTGTACTAGAAATACACTAATTAGTCTTAAACTGTCATTGCTATTTTCTTTACTCTGTTTTTTGTTGTTTTTATATTGTAAATAGAGCTCGAATATAAGGAGTAAAATATGAAAATGGCACATTCTAATTATCTTCCATGTGTCACGGCTTCCTGTTCTTCTCTTTAAAGCTTGGACAGAGGTGTTGGGTTAAGTTATCTTAACATGCAGGGATCATCAGGGTGTGCAAAGCGATAGCGAGCCTGAAGGCTAAGTTTGTGCTGCAGCTTGAAGTTGGATTGAAGATGTGTTGGGAGCTCCGATTTGAGATTGAAGGCCAGAAGAGGGAGAGATAGAAATGACCGGATCAACAAAGGCGTGTGGCGGATAAGGGCGCCCTGAGGCTGTAAGTGAAGTTTGGAATGATTAGGAGGCGAGAAAGACCAGGAGAAGTGATTCGGAGCAGGACTTATGCTGGAAAATTAAAGAAACTTGGTGGTATTTTTCCACTCAAAGTAAAACTCAACAACTATTTAAAACCCCACTCCAATGAAAATGTTGTTTTAGCATGTTCTGATGAAGGACACTTTAAGCTCTGAATTGCATTTCTGACCATTCTTCATTCAAATCAATGTGAGTCAGGAGCAGACGAAAACAACGCAGTTTGAAAAAAAATTGTATTAGTGATGTAGAATACTCAAACTTACTCAAACTTTATTTATTTGTACAGCGCCTTTCCTTCTTATGAAAACCCAAGGCGCTTTACATAAAAATAATAAATAAAATAAAAATATAATAATAAGTTATACAACAATAATAATAATAAAAAAATACAATTACAATAACAAACACGTTGGGCAAGCCAAACCGCCTGTTTCACTCCATTCTGATGCATCCACTTCTAGAGGACAAGATCCACGTACGTCTTCATACAAGCTGGCATCTGGCTCAAAGCTGCGAGGGGCTGTAAGCTAGCGGGAAAGAGTATGAATGGAGAGCTCTCAGCAAGGGGGAGGGAAACTGGTCCTGCCCACAACTCCTGCTGCTCTGCAGAAATTATGTTCGAGAAAATGCCACAGGTTTTTAGATTTTAGCTACAAAAAACCCTGCATAATTGTAATTAAAAGACCACTGGAAACACAACGGTGTGTTAGAGCCACAAAAAAAACCAACTTATACTTATTCTCCTTGCAGCTCTTCCAATCATTTCTTCCACCAGGAAAGAGAGTTTTGCTTTTAAATGCTATAGTGGTCAGATTTATGCAAAAACAATGTGGTCAATGAGTCTCAAGAATTTGGATTTGTCTCTTGCAGGTTATTAGCGCTGAAACTCTGTCTCTAAGTTAAAGCAGATGGGCTTCCTGCTGGGAGGCAAACAACAGTCAGGGAGGTGTTGCAGTGTCCGTCAGGGGCTGACAATTATTTTGGCGTGCAATTAACTTTTAGACCTTCCTGTTCATGGCTGCTTCTCTGGGCAGAGGTGCCAAGCACAACATGCTGACATTAGCCACCTTCCGTTTTCACGCTTTCAAACACATCTAGGTTCATTTGCACAAACGTGATCTTTTTTTTCCTCAATTCCATCTCTTATAGTATGCTCCCCACCACCACCATGCCTGGTCTTTCCTGCCTCTTTACCTATCACTTTGCCCTGCTTTCTTGCACTTTCTTTTCCTTCTGTCGCATCCTTGCAGCATCTCTTCAAGATGTAGGCTTGCCAACTCTTTCTGTTTCACTCAATCAACGCAAAAAAAGGCGCGCCCTTACTTTGTAACATTTTTTTTTCTCTGGGGAAAAGGGCTCAGTATAGGCCTTACAACTCCACTTCAACCACTGTCACGCAACCGAAGATGCTTAACACAGCACTTTTTCCTCATCAGCCTGGCAGTTTTGCATTGGAATGACTGACAACATAAAGCCATCAGCTGCATGTTTGTACCATGTATGTGTCAGGAAAACTACAAGTTTCCCATAAGTCTAAATTTTTTTGTTTTTTTTTTTAAGACAGGACTCGTCATCCTCCACCTTTCAGCTGCCTGGCGTGTTTGATGGCAAGCTGAATAAATGAATAAAAATGAAGGAGTTCCATATATGGTGGAACATTTCAAAAACAAGTCCTTTTAGCCTGTTGTCAAGTGCAGCAACAGCAAGCAACAAAAGAAAACTAAAACTCACAGGTGCTTTTATTTTGTAAACTGCTCCCGTTTCGGCCAAATCATCGTTAACAATGACGGATGATGTCTCTCTTTTTTGGTTTATTTGCGTGAATGGAAACAAAACCAAGCTTGTTTTAGACAGATACAGGTTAGTAATGGGAAGCAGATGCACAGGCCTGGTTGCTGGCGAGGCGTTTGTTTGCACAAGCTGATTTCTCAGACCGAACCGGCATCCCCTCCTGGCAGCTGTTGCGGATCAAAGCCGGCGGCTGGGGCAGGAGGAAAGGGCTCCCGTCCACCTGGCAACATGAGATGGGACCTCGGTGTGACAGCAAGGGTATAACATCTAAGCTAACTAATGAGCTGTTTACAGAGACGACACATATGAGAAGCTGGCCCTGTTGCCTTAACATAAATTCAGGTTGGCTGAAAGATGAAGGGGTCAGGGAAGTCAAGAAGTGAGAAAAGTGGAGAAAGAGTGAGCTTATCTGGAAGAAATGAGCTTTCCAGACCTACAATAATATTTTGTTTTGAATAAGAATCATGTTTTTTGTGTTTTTAACATGTTCTTGTGGCTTAATTCATATATTACAGTTTTTCTGAACCGTAAGGCGCACTCAAAAGCTTTGATTTTAAAAAAGTGTGGCTGAAAATCCAGAGTGCCTTATAAATGTATTAAATCTGTTTGTGTTTACTGATGTCAGAGGGACTTTGAGAAGTACACTGCGCTCTGTTAAACTGTTTGGTTGGGTGTTACTGTGAATATGCTAAAGCGACTAACATGTAGTGGTGTTGGACTGGTTTGTTTTTTATGTGTTACAAACAGGTTAGCATTGTCACAGTAACGTTTGATGCTTTATCAACCTGTGTTTTTTACGTGTTACAAAAAAGACTAGAAGTTATGAAGATGCTAACACTTTAATGCGGCTAACTTGTAGCTGTCGGACTTATGTGTTTCTAATAAGTTTAGCATAGTCAGAGTAGCATTTGTTTTAGTAGTATCAGTCTGGTGTTTTTTTTACACATTGCTGTAAAAAATGTTGGGATCTGCAAAGATGCTAAATCTTCTAAAGCAGCGAGCAAATTTAGTGGAGTCACAGTAGCGTAACTTTTAGCTGTATCAGGGTGGGAGTTCCAAGCATTGGAATTATGCTAATGCGGCTAACATGTAGCGATATCGGAGTGTGTTTTTCTTTTTTATATATGTGTTAGTAACAAAGTTGGTTGTTGTTGTTGTTGTTTTAGCAATATCAGTTTGTTTTTCACGTGTTACTAACAAGGTTGGAAGATGGCGTATCCGCAGTAATGTTTGCTCTAGTGGTATCCTTCATTCATTCATTCATTTTCCAATCCGCTTTATCCCTTTCGGGGTCACGGGGTTGCCGGAGCCTAACCCGGCTACTCATGGGCGAAGGCAGGGTACACCCCTGGACTGGTCGCCAGTCTGTCGCAGGGGCCACAATCACACACCCATACACACTCACATTCACACCTAGGGACAATTTAGATTAACCAATTAACCTATGAAGCATGTTTTTGGACGGTGGGAGGAAGCCGGAGTACCCGGAGAAAACCCACGCATGCACGGGGAGAACATGCAAACTCCACACAGAAAGGTCCCCCAGCCAGGACTTGAACCGGGAACCTTCTTGCTGTGAGGCAGGAGCGCTAACCACTGCGCCACCGTGCAGCCCCCTAGTGATATCTGTTTTTTTTTTTTTACGAGGTTGGGAGTTACAGGTAATGTGATTACACTTTCAACACAGCCAGCATGCAGGCTGTTACAAACAAGCTCTGGAGTTCCTGTAAACACAGTCAATAAAGTTTGACTGATGGATTTATCTCTGACTCTTTTGTCTCGCTAAACGTACCTTGTATATGACATATGTTCTTAAATAGACCATTCATTCACAGTGCACCTTCTAATAGAGTGTGGAAAGCACAGTAAGTTCAACATTGTATTTTTTAGTGTTCTTCATTCAAATTGTTGTGAATCAGAAGCAACCAACTAGATCCATGTACGTCTTCGTAGTGGACTGTACGGCTGGATAGCTTAAATATTCATTTTTATTGTATTGGTAATGTTAGGTTTGCATTGTGAAGGGGTGTTAGCTAGCAGGAGAGCATGTATACAGAGAGCTCTCAGCAACAGGGAGGAGAAGAGGGAGGCGAGGTTGCGCCACACCAACAGACCTGCACACAACTCAGAGGTAAATTTCCTGCCGTTGTGCAGAAGCTATGTCCAAGAAAGGTTTTTAAAATGGCATAATCATAATTAAAAGACCACTGGGGACACTTGTACAAGAGATCAAAAGGTGATCGGAGTAACTTGTCTTCATCCGTTGTCTTCCTCTCTGCCTGATACACAAACCAGGTGATTGTGACAACAACGCTCAGGCCTGTTTTACTTCCCCTGCAGGCATTTGGTTTATATTAAAACCTGGCCCTGCTTGCACATGTGAATGCACCACTGTTATTGCTGTCATGCACCATTGGCCGCAGCCAGACACCATCGCTTTGGTGTCTTTGGCTGTAAAGGAGACGGTAAATCACAGCAGTTGGTCCGGGGAAAACAACTCGGAGGGATGGCGCCCTCGGAGAACCCACTGAGTTTGCCCAATAGACTCCTCGCAATGGCGAAAAAAAACACCATGGCCGACGCGCTCATCATTTCCGTGCGAGTTGTGTGTAGCTTTTAATGACGGGTTTACCCAGAGTGCAGGCGGGCGCTGAAGCGAGGGCTCGAGGTAAAGAGGTTACAGCTCGGTCCATAGAAAGTTGAAGTACAGCTGGCAGGGAGGAAAGAAAGCAGAAAGAGGAAGAGGACATGCAGAGGAGTTTGAATGAGTTCTGTGTGTTTCAACAGGTTTCTTCACCTCGAGGAAACCTGCTCAGCTAGCAGACGGCAGCCCCCGGCAATAGTCAGGAAATGTCCTCAATTTCTGTTTTTGGAGGCACACCTCTGCTTGTGAGTGAGTGTGTGTTTGCAAAATGCCCAAAAGCAGGTGGCTTTCCTTTTTTTTTTTTACTTAAGCCTAACTTGAAATCGACGAGAAGCTGCATATCTGCAGGGTGCGCATGTCTGAGTGGCAGGATTAAGCATTTTTCTATTTTCTGTTATTATCATCTCAAGCACAGGATACAGCCCACCTTGTGACCAATGTCAATTGGTACAGACTTAAGCATCCGCCTGTTCTAAAATAATAATGCAAGTTAAAGCCACAGGAGTCACAAGAACAAACCAAACAAGATTATTTATGGGGATGAAGTCTTATTTTTGTATGCTTTTGTGTCAATCTTCCTTTTAAGCTAACTAGTTTAGCATCATAAAACAATTAACATTTTTACTGAATTTGACAAAAATCAACAGATCAGCTACATAGACTTATCAATTTGTAGTTTTAAGAGAAAAAGGTTTCATTTTTGCACTTTTATATACAAATGAATATAGCAAAAATCACAAAACTGACCTAATCTTCTATTTTTTCCCTTTTTTTCTTTTCTGCCCGCGTTTTCTCCTGCTCATCAATGTCATGAGTACAACTGAGCATCACTGAAAGGTTACTGTCATCTTTTAAGACGCGTTCACAGTGACCCCAATTTACTGGTCCCTCTGCGGTGCATCTTTGTTGGGGGAAGTCCGTCTCACGATTGCAGTTGGTCTATATTGCCTCTGTTGAGTCTCCGGTCAATTCTTCCCACTTTTTCTTTTTCTAAAGTTCTTCTTTTTTTGGACAATTTGGACGGAGAAGTTTCCATTGTAATCAATCTTACTATTATTTTGTGCAAACGCTTCCTTCATTTATGTAAATGGCAAGAACACATTACCTTCTTTTTGCTTTATTATTCTGATTATTTTAGGTGTCTTCAACGCATTTCAAACAAAAACAAGAAAGTAACATCAGAATATATCAAGATTATTGTTATTTTAAATCTTGTTTTGCCGCAGGCAATTTTTTTTTCTCCACTCTGCCATTATTGTTGTTATTATTTGCTCATCGCTCATGTTTGCTCCTCCTGACTTGGTTTTATATGAGTAAATAAATAAAGTAAAAAAAGAAATGCCTCTATTCCGGAGGGACGGATGTTGGACGCAGACATAATGGGGGCAATGTAAACATTCCGACTGATTGTTGAACGTTTTTGTGTCAATGCATTAGAGATGCACCACAGACAGAACAGTGGAAATCAGATCTATGATCTTTGGTTCAGTTTTTCAAATTGTTCCTGTTTAAATTTCACCTGAACTCTCAACTAAGCTAGTGGCTTAATAGCAAGTTTTTTTTCACCATCAAGTGAACCTTGGTGCGGTTCACCTACAGTGTGCAAGTTAATAATCTAAACATTACATATTTTTATTTTAAAATATCAAGATTGAAAATCAAAAATGCAATAGACCAGGCAATTGACAAAATCTTAAAAAGCTTTATTTATTTAAACTATAAAAAAACGAGGGATAAATTGGGTTGTGTCTGAACACCTTCACTATTTAGTCCACTTTATAGGGACATTTTTATGGGGTGATCGCATCTACAATCCAAAAATCCATAAACATAAAACGTTCATACTTTCTTAGTTTTCTCCATAGTTTCTACTTTGGGAACTTGGTGACATCATATTTGGCATTTTAAAAAAAAGTAGTGAGCATGGCGTCTGAATTGCCTTTAAAATCCTCTTAAAACATGACTTTTATTAAAAATGAATCCCGCACTATATCTGTTTTTTTTAGGCGTTAGAGAGGGAATTGGGACTCAGCCAAGGAGATGATCTGACCAGACTTTACTGAAAACACACTGAGGGTGGTTAACTTAAATGAAGACAGCTGTGGATAATTAGCAGTTTGGATCTGGTGTGACTGTGACGGAAGGAAAACACAAACCCCGAAAACAGAACCGACAACACACCCCACTAAAGAGCACCATCCTGACACAGTGAAATGTAGTGCCAACAAATAAAAAAAAAAAGAAAAAATGTATTAAATTGTTTTCCTGAGAAAGTGAAAATATTTATCAAAAAATGTGGTGTCAGTGAAAGATCAAACCATTTTTTGAAAGTAGAAAAAGTTGCAGTTTCTCAAACGACCATTAGGGGCAGGGTTCAGACTCCCTAAAATGAGAAGACTTTATTTTGGGCTAACACCAAAAACAAACTGTCAGCAGTTTTTCAAAACTTCCTCTTTATTTAGAGTGGTGGGATTTGTTTCTAACACGTTTTTGTGGCTTTTTTCTTATGATAAAGGACATATGTATTAAGAAAATTAAGATAAAATTACATTTCTGAGAATGTCTTTGTTCAATTCGCTGTGAATCAGGAGCCGATGAAAAAATGCTGTTCACAATTTAAGTTGCACCAGTAATGTTAGGTTGAGGGGGTGTGAGGGGCTTTAAGCCAAGAGGGCCTGGCTCCAGACTTCCAAAACCGGAAGTCCTCAACAGGAAGTCCCTCTCATGTTACTCGAATAAAACTTTATTTTAACCTGGAACCCTAACAGTTACGTTTTCTCCCGTGTTAAGCTTTAATAAGCTTTTTCTACAGTTCTCAACACACTTGGGTTAGACTCAGAAAAGAAAAACCTTTGGACCCCACCAACACAGAGAAGGCGGGGTCAGTGCCCGGAACATACGGCCAGCCTGGAAGCAGAGGATAGGGTATGTTGCATAATTTCCACTTCCGACCATCGTCAGGTCCCGTTTTGCATGCAGCCAGATACCTGTCATGTAAGCTAGCAGGTATCATGTAAGCAGAGAGCTCTCAGCAACAGGAAGGGGGGGGGTTGTTACTCGCTAGCAGTTCTGTCCACAGCTAAAAAATGTGTTTCTACTGCCGCTATTCAGAAACCATGTTATTATTTGTTTTTTTTATTTATTTTATTTTGGCAAAAACGGCATCATGAGAATTAAAAGACCAGAAAAATCAAAGGAGGATTGGAGTGGGTCTTTAAATCAGCTGGTTTGCTCACACTATGTATGTTCTGTTTTTGATTTTTAAAAAATCAAATGACTTTGTTCCTTACTAAATATGGAGCATTGTTGAGTTTTGCGGAGTAAAGATGACATGGTCCAATTCTTTCAGGCTTCCTTTTCGCAGTTCAAAATCCTCGGGGTGACGTCAGCGGTCCACTTAATATTAATGATTCACAGAACCATCCTAGCATGAAAGCACCCTAAAAAAAGGCGCGAGGATATCGCAGCAGAGCTGCTCCTTTATCGCCTGTTTCTATAGGTGCCACGCCATAAAAAGTACATTTCCACAAAGGAAAAACAGGACAGGATTGTGTGTTAACCAAAACAGACAGGCATACTCTGAGCAGGTACTTAGACCGTCGTCACAGGGGAGCTTTAACCCTGAAACCCTGACCAGCTCAGTTCAGAGATGAAGGGTTTTATGGGACGTTGGAGAGCACCTTGCATGTAGTAAATAGAATATCCAGTGATGTCTGCCCGAGTCTCAGATAAAGCTGCAAAATCTCAGTGGGTTTTTCCACTGACAGAGGTGTGGGGATACACAGCGACACATTAAATAATAACCTGTAAAAAAAAAAGAAAAGAAAAAGCCATGCGGTACTTGTGAGTGCAGCATTGGATTTATGCTCAATACAAAACAATATGTTCCTCTTGGAATGAAGGGCCTCGCTTAGGCTGAGTCATGGCTGCTTAGATAATATCCGATACATCGAAACATAATGCATCAGGGATCTGACAGCCACCTTGGTGTGATCTCTATGGACACGAAGTATTTTCATTTTGGCCAAACAGCACCAGTATGAATGCTGGACAAAAAAATCCAGTCCGAACGACGATTTTATCGAATGTACTCCTCGGCGAAAAGGCGTGTGTGCCATCCATTATCCTCCACTCATCCAAGTCTGGGTTGTGGAGGCAGAAGTCCAAGATGCCTTTCCTCTCTCCAGCCAAATTCTGTCTCCAACTGCCAAGGCACCCGCCTTCCACTGCCACCCAAACCACATTTCACCAGCCCCTTGGAGCTCTCCTGGAGGTGAATTGAAGAGTAGAATAGAACTGTCTTAAACCCACAAAGGAGAAATTCACCCAAAAATAACTGTTGGTTTCATTACAACTCAGAATAAGTTCAGAGAGGCAAAAGAAATACACACATCCAGATCAAGGTTGACTAGAGCCGTGAAGAGGCGCTCCTGCAAGTGGGTGTAGATGGGATATAAATTGAGGGTAAGCTGGTAAAAAAAAAGTTGCATCTATACGCTGCATAGAGACACAAGAAAAAAAATGCACATTTTTAACACAACGCAATCGGAAACACAGGTGGTAGCACAGGGGAGTGAACCCACGTTCTCACTTTGGGTTGGGCCCAACCAGGACTCGTGGGAGGAGCCACCACGTGCTCACCTGCTAGCCCCAACCCCAGGCGCGGCTTCAGATTGGGGCCAAGTGATAGGAACTGGGTTGTTCTGTTGTCACATTCTCCCGTATAGGGGTTAACCTGTACAGGTGCTGTGAGTTTTCAGGTTGACCAGGCCGTGGAGGGTCATAGATGGGAGTGGCCACAAGGCATGGCTTGCTCCCTTCAGGCCTGTGTGTTCACCTTAAGGGGCGTCATGCAAATAGAACGTAGGTGGTAAGTGTTTCATAACGTGATTGTAAGGATAAAGTAAGTTACACTCGCTTATTGCGCATGTCGTACGGTGCCTTTGTGCCCCACTAGTCATTAGTGAGGTGTGGGAACAAATGCTGCATGCATGGGGTGTGCAGGTGAGGTTGAATAAATGGAAAATCCTTTTAAAAAAAGCCTTTGCCCACAGGACCCCCATGTCCACCCTTTAAGGGTAGTTGTGGCTAAAGCATTAATTCTACAAATAAAGGGGGCTTTGAACCCCCATTTCTCTGGCTCGTCACCTAGGATTTGTCTGCCATGAGAGACCCTACTGGGGGCATTCGTCCTGGACAGCAAAGCTCCTAGCATCAACTCTCAAACCCCTCCACGATGTTAAGATGGCGGTCCATGGAGGGAAATATGGGTTACAGTCAAAAATAAATATGAGTATTTCTGAGTTCTTCTCTGTGCCTGTCTTTTAGAGCATTAGAGGCACCAAGAGAAAAGTGGAGTACTGTAAATCGGTCCTTCGCAAATAAAGAAACTTTCTTTCAAATTTGTGTTAAAAATGTACAACGCACTCCTGGTGTTGCCCTCTTCCAGGAGAAAATACCCCCAAGGGGGGTAGATTAGCTTAGCTACAAGGCATAGAAATGAGAGTCTATGTGGGGAAAAGCAAAGGAAAGTCCAGATCATGCAACAAAGACGCAAGAGCAGGGTGAAACTGCAGTGGCAGACTCTTTGAGCTGGCTTCACTGGAGGGCAAAGAGCTTTCGCAGCTACCCAAGAATATCTCCGGCTGAAATTAAATAAAAGAGCTAAATATTGATTTTTCTGCTTCCCCGACACTTCTAGAAACACTTACTTACCAGTCACTGACGATATTTATAGCCTTCACATAGATTCCTTTGGTTTGCTGGATTGAATTCTCACTTATCTATAAAGCTGGATCCTCTTGCACTCGTGCGCTCACACACTTGCTACACACCCACACTAACATAAGCGCACACGCCAAAGGCAGGCAAGGTGTATCATTATTTACTAAACAGGATGCCTAACAAGAAAAGACGGATTCCCCTGCAGGCTTGTAGAAAAACCCTGGAAGCATGGCAGCAGAGCAATATCCATCATAATTGATGTGTTGCAAAGCAGATTACACACATTAGCGCACTCTGTTCTAGCTATGACAGCTCCAACCAAATATGACAAATTCAGTAACATAGGGGGGGTAAGGTATTTTACCCTCCTTGGGTATTAAACGGCATCCAACAAAGGAGCATTTGCATCAGAAAATGTGAGATGGCGTGTTTTGCAAACGCTAGCGTGTGCATCCACGTCTGTCTGCACCTCCTGCACGCTCGCTAATTGTTTGTCCCAGGATGGAGCGGAGGGTGCTGTAAACTGTTTAGGTTCTCGGCAAATCCTCCGACAGCTCAGTGACAGGACTTTCTCTCGAGGCAGCTAAAAAGCGAAAGCTGCGTGGATGACAAAGCCACCGTCAGCTGTTGATAATTCGCCAGCGTTATTTACACAGGCTTGTTCACTGTGACGGCGCTGTAAGCGCAGGCCTCATTCAGGGGCTGGATGCTGGAGGGATAAATACGCTTTGGGAGGGGAGCCAGCTCGCGCACTACCTCCCTCCTGGCTTCCCACCGTCTCCCCATCACTCTCCTCTCGGTCCTTTAATCAACCCAGCAGCATTACAACTGATGGAATTCCTGCTGCTTCTGTAGAAATGCTGGTAATTTACAAAGAGTATTGTCATTCATTTCAACTGGATTATCTGTTTCAAGGATTTTTTAAATTTAGGTCTTTAAAGTTGTATTTTTGTTGATCAAAAATGTCGAATTTTCTCTCTGTTTGTTAGATTTTCAGGGCTTTTAACACCTACAGGCAGAATCTTCCTAATATAAGAGTCATCATTAAGATGTTAATGCCGTCGGTGCAAATCTCTTGAACATGTCCCCCAGTTGTGTTTCAGTAGATGTCGGTAATTTGAAAAAACATTTTTTTGCTTTCGATTAAAGCCAACATATTAAGATGTGTAATTCAAATAATGTTCCTCTGTGTGAACTGCCAAATCCATTTTAATTGCAAAAGAAGGCCTGCAAGTGTGTGTTTATGTGTGACCGAGCTGTTCCGAGTCGTGCCGTTGTAGCCGCACACCCACTCCTGACGACCCACTAATTAACACCCCATGTTAATCACTCTCGGCCCAGCCAATAACCAGGGACGTGCCATCATGCAGATCGCTTCATCACGCGCCGGCACACCCCCTTCTTCCTCACTGTTGTGCCACACAGGCGCCCTGGCAAGTATTTTGGCTGACCCCCCCCAACACCCGCTAAAAAAAAAAAAAAAAGTGGTAACATTTCTGTTTTCCCTGCACAAGAAATTGAACCAAACTTTATTGACATGCTGTAAATATGCAGCAAAATAGGCCTAAATGCATTTTATTTTAAGTTCTCTTCTGTCCGCTCTTCTGGTCCAGCTTAAGTGCATGTTGGCTAAATATCTCCTCGGTGAATCTGTCGTTGCAACTCCAGTAATGATTTTCATATGAGTTAAGCTGATTTGCTGGAGCTGCTGAGTAATTAACTGCACCTAATCATTTCATTTCAATTCATTTCCATTACCTGGATTATTTTGCCAGCGTCCCGTCTCCTCTGGAACGGATCTGCCCGAGCTGTCGGCTCGGGAAAAGGCGCCATTTGAACCCTGTGGCAATACTGACCTCTAGTGTCAGTTTACTTCGGCTTTCTGGCGGCAGAGGGAGTTTTAAAAGTGACATTTTTACCAGCTAGTCCCATTTAAGGTAATGAATCCGCTTTGGACAAACTGCTTGCTTTAAAGCTTTAGCCTGCAGATGCCTGGAGCGGGGATAGTCCAGGATAGGGCAGAGGTAGATTAGGAGTCAGG
Source organism: Adrianichthys oophorus (assembly GCA_036245035.1). Taxonomy (NCBI): domain Eukaryota; kingdom Metazoa; phylum Chordata; class Actinopteri; order Beloniformes; family Adrianichthyidae; genus Adrianichthys; species Adrianichthys oophorus. The sequence continues at coordinate 1,584,133 of BSAI01000030.1, forward strand.
GTAATGAGAGACAAAGCATTTCTTTAGCTCCACGTTTTGTCTCTGCCTTCCCCCGACCAAGCCAGGAAGATTCAGGTTCTCTTCCTCCCAGTCTGCCAACTTCCCTCTTTTTTCTCATCTTCACCTGTTCTGACACTTGCTGGTTCCAAACAAACCTCAACAGACGATTGTCAGATCTTTAGGAATACAGAAAAAGACAGACGCTCGGCGACTTACGCTGGTGTGCAGCACGCGAGTAAAAAGCCATAATAGGGTCACGCCTGCATTTAATAAACAATTACCCATCTATAATAGATGAGGCCAGCTCCTGAAGCCGGCTTGGGTCGAGGGTAAAACGGGATGGTGGGGGGGGGGTTTACAGGAATACAGGGAAAAAGTGGATGAATAATCCAAACAAGATGCCCATTAGAGCACCCATGATGCACCGTCAATTATCTGAGCCCAGCTAATGATGATCATATCGGCGCTCCATCCCCCCCAAAGGCCACAATGTTGACATTTAAAGGGCCACCAAAAATATCTATACGTATATGTATATTTATACATTTAACTAGATTAAAGTCGGAAATTTACAACCTTTTTCTTGTAATTTAAGAGTTACAACTTTTTCTCATACATTTTTGACTTTTTCTTATAAATGTAAGTATTTTTTTCTTGTAAATGTACTTGTTCTAATGTTGTAAATTTATGACATTTAAAGTAATAAATTCTACAACTTTAAAACATGTACATTTATCAGAAAAGTCATAAGTTAACCTGTAATTTTTACACTTATAAAGATACAGCTTTACTCTTGTGATTTGAAAGTTACAACTTTTTTCTCGTACATTTCCGACTTTAAAGATGTCATTTAAAATAAGCTTTTGTTTGTAAAATGGCCCTAACTCTCCTTTGTAGTTTTTAACATGTTTTTGGAGCATTTTTCGGATTGAAAAGAACATATACATGGAGGAAATTAAACTCAAAATTGCATTTCTGAGTATTTCTTTCTTCAAATTGTTGTTCATCAGGAACAATAAAAAATGTTGGTTGAATCATATGTAGAAAATATGGTGGGCGGGCCCTAAGCTCCCAGCTCGCTCCATTTTAGATGACCAGAATCCTTTTCGTTTAACTCGTCCGAGGTGGCATTTGGCTTACAGGGTGGTGGTGGATCCGCAAAAAGTTTTAAAAAGTCTTGGATTTAATAAAGTAATTCTTTATAAAGCATGAAAGTGTCTCAAATCCTGGTGGTTATGTCTTACCTTTTTTTTTTTTTTTTACTTACTGCGTCTTAAAACATTTCCGGGATGCATCGGGATGCATTGCACAAGCTTGTGAACAGGTCGTAAATTGTTTAACCACAGCTAGCAAATTAGCTCATGCTTGTCGGTGTGTGAGAATGGCTTGAAAAGCGAGATTACTCTTTGTGGTTAGTGGGAGACCGTATGGAGCAAACTACACGGTTTGGCAAAAGACTTAAACTTTGGGGGTCACGGCACTCAAAATGGATGTGTAGAGCAACAAACAGCAGCCTCTGGCTGTTTATTTCATGTAGTTTGTACAGAAATTAAGTTTTAGATGTCCTTAGAAATCCTAAAACTCCTAAGACATCCTGGGTCAAGACTGTAGGGAAGGCTAGCTTCAATACTTCTTGCCATTTTTGTTGCACCGGTCATGTTAGCTTGATGTTGTGAGGGGCTGTAAGCAGCGTGCAAACAGATGGTTGACAGAAGGTGGGGGTGGGTGCAAGCCTACCGCCGCTCTGCAGAATCTATGTCCTTGAAAACCAAATAGATTTTTTGATTTTGCATAAAAACAGCAATATTATGATTTCAAAAAATAGCTGGAAATGCTTTTAAAATCAATCAAAAGATGATCGGAGTGGGATTTTAAGACAGAGAACTCCAAAATATGAATGATTTCTAAGCTAGTTTTTTTTTTTTTGAGTCCGTCGACAGCACGGACTGGGGAATACTGGTCATCGCTGCTCTTTAGAATTACAAATCAATCAGGGACTTCTCTTCTGCAGCATCCCATTCAGTCCCAAGGTTACCCAGATTGCACAAGGTTAAAGTGGTGCTAAAGAGGTGGTGGCGCACCGGGCTGCGGGGAGGGAGATTGCGGGGGTCGCCGGTTCAATTAGCATACAGCTCCGGCAGAGCAAGGGGAATTAAAGGCTGAACGGAGGAACGGTGGGCAAGCAAAGCAGTCCCCCGCTCTCTGCTGTATTTGAATAGGCAGCCCAGGACACGGGGAAACAGAGCGGCGGCGAGGAGAGCCTCTTTGGCCCCGAGGATCAGAGGGGGAGGACCTGTGGTGCTCAAGCAGACTGCTAGTGAACTAGATAAAGCCCCGGCGGACTCCCTTGCCACGAGCTCTGGGAACGTGCAGCTACCCCTGGTTCCCTTAGGGTCTGAGTTTGTGGTAATAATGGGATCAGAGCCATGACCCTCCCAGGACACCATACCACGATTGGATATTCTATTAGTTTCCTCTGCAGCGGGAAGCAGCCCGTGCCCAGCTACGCTTCAAATCACATTTGTTTTGCTTTTCTGTTGCTTTACCAGCGACTAATTAAATGAGTGAAAGTTTTCAGGAGGACACAGCGAACAGTTGGGCAAAGTGGAGCCCCCTACTTCCGAATTACGCTGTGGTACAGGGGTGTCCACACTTTTCTGCAAAGAGGGCCAGCCTGACTATTTGTGAGGGTCAACAATTCAGCCTGCATGCTTTGAACCCTCAAAAAAAACAAAAATGCAAGCAATTAACTGCAATTTTATTGCAATGACACTTTCAATTTCTTTATATGGAACAGAAAACAGATACATACATTTTTCCCACATTTTTATGAATTTCATATTGACCTTGCACCATTTTTCCCCAGTCTGCTTGGTGTAGTTAGCATGTCTTTGATTTTGCGTTCCTTGAAAACAGCTGCTCTCTTGGCTTTTGAGGCAGACACAGACGCTTTGTATTTTGCTGAGAAAAAAACATACCCTATTTGTCCTGAAAGTGGCGGCCCTCGCTGTCAACTTTCTTTTTTTTTTTTTTTTACCTACTATCAACCTTTTATAAATGAGCTAAGAAGTCTCACAAAAGGGTCACGCAACAGCCCAGACTTTGGACATGCTTTACAATACTGTGAAGTGGGATATCTTCTAATCACATCTAATGTCCTTTATGCATGCAGTGGTATTGTAAAACAATGTTCACGCCACCCTCAGCAACGCGCCTTGAAGCGACCACCTCCAATGAAAAATCGATGTAAACACGTGTAAATGCACGTGCATTCAAAAGTCTCATGTTCACGTGTCGCTAAGGAAGTTTCTACAACTGTTTTTCAGGCTCTTTACAAAACCAGGTTTGACTTTGACCAATCAGGGACTCGGATTTGGTAATGACGCACGCATGGCATCCCTTTTGAAAATTGATCATCAAGGAGAAAATGATAATTTTTTATTTTGTGCCCATCCAGAACTCTATGACAACAAGTCTTTCCTTTCTCGAAATAGAGCTAGAAAAAAAAAAAAGCATGGAGCAACGATTGTGAACCTGGCCGCTTTAGCATTTTGCACCAATTCACTTTGATCTGTAGGTGGCGGACATGCGCTAGTAAGCAGTAGCATAAGTGGAGGAAAAGGAAGCCCCTCCCTGTGTGAACACCATGGGCTAAACACATGTAGCCAAACGTGCGTTCAAGAATCCCGTTTATGCTGCCGTCACAAATACAACTGTCAGCACGCCATGGGGAGACATCAGTAGATCGACGAGACTTCATGCCCCCGCCCAATTATTTTTGATTTTTTATATCCATGGGCTACCTGGCAGCTGGTGGCCCTTGATATGGATGTAAAATTTTAACTTTTTAATAAACTTCTATGGCCACTGCGTGGCGTGGAAAAATGCAACTGCCGCCTCCCGATTACAAAGGCCACCTCAAATTCGACCACCTTTGGGATATGTGACGGTAGCCTTGAACAGACGTCACATGTTGATTTGTGAGGGTAGCTTCAGAGATGAAAAAAAAATGCGATTCTTTTTTTTTTGTTTGTTTTAAAAAACCCCATAATGGCTCCCTTTTGCCTTTTAATCCTGGCACTGCACTGTACCGCGGCAATAACATTAACATTTACGTCTCTGAATCTCCACACAGCTCCTTGATTTGGCTCCAGCTTCAACTCATCTGCCTCTTCTGAGTATCAGGCTGTACTAAAGCTACATATGGCTCTCCACTGGCTTCGCTGTGCAGATTTACATTTTTTCTAATGATGTGCTTTGATTCCTTCTCCACTATCCCCCCGTGTCCTTCCCTTCACCTCCAGCCCACAGCCCTCGGTGATTTAAAACACACACAACTGGACCGCTGCTTTTACTGCAGAGTTGCAGCAAAGCGTGGACTGAGACACCTTTGGTCGCCCCGGCTAGCATCTGTTGCACATCTGGAAGTGGTGCGCCGCGGCACCAATAATTGGGAGTCAATTTGTTTGAAGTTATGTATTTGGCATCTGGCTGGATTCATAAAAACTCTGGAAATCGCATTAATTTTATAGCATCTCCACAAAGGCCCCCCATTTCTCTTCTTTTTTTCGCCTTGGTCTTGGCATTTCTCTGTTAAGGCCTCGCCGGCAGACTGATGCAGGAGTTTGCCGGTCAAGGGTGTGGTCCCTCCATGAAAAAAAAGGCTCGAGCCCTCAAGAACCATTTACCGCAAGAAAATATTGATAAGTTCCTCGGCATCAGATGCACTTCTCAGACTTGGGCGAAGTTTTATAACTTCACCTTTAACTGTGACCGTAGCCTCAGATCATTTCTTTTTCCTGAAGGGGAAAGCTCATCCCGGTGCTAGTTTGCCACATTTCCAGCAGACGGGCTGACTGATTGAGAAGCAGCATGGTGTTGTTTGTCACACAGCTCTGAGTCACAGCTGAAAATAGATATGACACTTGATGTTTGCTGCCTCTCAGCCAGCTGTCATATTGTTATTCCCACTCAAATTTCACCTAATTTGTGCACAAGTCTTGTCATAGTCCAGATCCTTATGAGGGTTTTAAGGTGTTTTTTTTCTTTCCTCCACTACAATTTCTCATATATTTGGCAACGGAGTGCAATGAGACGTGCACCTGTGCATGGGTGTGCGTGGAATGTACGGGCGTGCGTTTCTGCCTGCGTGTGCACATTTGTGTTTGCACACAGGCACATTTGATTAGGCTTGTTTGCATTCGTGAATGTGTAGGGCCCATGCATATGTGTGTGTGTGTGTTTTTTCCAAAGTAAGTCACCTCAGCTGAAGGTGATTAAGAGCTGCCAACTGCTGGCTCGACAGGTGAGTGCATTGTAGCACGCTGGCAGCCGTAGCGTCTGCGCAGGTGACAGCTTCTCCTGCTCAGTGGTGGTGTCAGTGTTGGTGGGTGGCAGGAGGTCTGACAACATTGTTTTGGTGACAGAACAACTCCGATGTGAGGTTCACGACATCACTTGCCTTCTTTAGATTTGTGTACTGGGAAGTATAAGTACTATGGACTTCAGCATACTGTTCTGCAATGCAGTACTATACCGCTTTTTTAAAATGAAATAGCATAATTTCAAAAGATTTTTTTTATAACACACCTATAAGAAAAAGCATCAGAATTGCTGTATTTTTTGCCTTGAATTTGTTTCCACAACAGCTTTAGGTGGTGATTAAACACAGCCCACTGCTGCCACCTGCTGTTGGAACGAGACATGACAGTTTCCTAGGATTTTCTCTTTTTTTTTTTTGGTCTATTTAAAAGGGAAATTGCTGCTGTGTAAGCATCACATAAACAAAACAAAACCAAAAAGAAATTGCTTTTTAATATGTATGAAATTATCAAAAGGATAAATATTCAAAAATGGTTTATTTTCATATTTATTCTAACATGAAAACTGCTTTCATATATTCTTAATGCATCAAATACACACCAGTTGTGGGCTACAATGAGCTGTAATGTGCTAAATAAGAAACAGCATGTTCTGTTGTCACAGTTGCCTCATTCACACACTTTTCCTTTTGAAGCATGTGCATAAGCTGTCCTTGAGTTTTGCCCATTTTAGCTTTTTATAAAAAGAAACAAAATTTGTAAGGAAGTGTTCTGTAAGCTGTAAGGCGCACTTAGAAGCTTTAATTTACGGTATTCAAAAATCCACAATGCGCCTCAAAATCGGAGCGACTTCTATATGAATTTGTTCTGGTACATGGTGACTTGTCAAAATGTTTGGTTGGGTGTTGTTGAGAATTCACTAATGTGTAGCGGTGTGGCAGTTTTTGTTTTTTCCTTACGTGTTACAAAAAAATTTGGATTTACAGGTAGGAGTTTAAATATGCTAATTTGGCTATCTTGTAGCGTGTCAGGCTATGTTTTTTTTCATCATGTTGCTAACAAAGTTGTGAGTTAGCGTAGTCCCAGTAAAGTTTATTTTAGTGGCATCAGTCTGTTTTGTGGCATGTTGCAAAAGCTGGGAGTAACAGGTAGACCTATTGTGAATCCTCTAACAAGTAGCATGTCGGACCGTGGGTAATTTCTTCTAGATGTTAATAACAAGGTTAAGAGTTAGCACAGTCACAGTGTGTTTTAGCAGTATCAGTCAATTTTTTGGGGTGTCGCAAACAAAGTTGTGTTACAGGTAATGTGACTATGCTAACGTGGCTATAGTGTACCTGTGTCAGACTTTGTTTTTTTTATTTATTTTTTTTACTAACAACATTGTGAGTTAGTTGGGAGTTACAGGTATTGTTAATATGCTAATGCACTAACGTTTAGCAGTGTTGGACTGTTTTTTATTTTTTCACGTGATACTAGCAACATTGGAAGTTAGCATAGCTACAGTAATATTTGTTTTAGTGGTATCAGTCTGTTCTTTTTGAGTTGTAAGCAAGGTTGGGAGTTACAGGAATTTTTAATATGCTAATGCACTAACGTTTAGCAGTGTTGGACTGTTTCTTATTTTTTTACGTGTTACTAACAACATTGGGAGTTAGCATCTTTATAGTAACATTTGTTTTCAGCAATATCAGTCTATTTTTTAAGGTGTTTTACATGTTGCAAACAAGGTTAAGAGTTACAGGTATTCTGAACATGCTAACGTGGCAAACGCTTCTCATGTGGCTGACGTGTAGCATAGTTCAAAAAGGTTCTACAATTATTGTGAACGTAGTTAAAAAACTCTGACAGAATGATAGACTTATCTCTGACTCTTTTGTCTTGCTTAATGTGCATTAAAGTTTGGTGCACCTTATAAATGACATGACTTTGAAAATAAACCATTCATTGACGGTGCACCTTATAATTTAGTGTGCCCTATAGTGTGGAAAATATGGTAATCAAAGTTTTATGTTCATCGGGGTAACCATTTTCTTTTGACAGGTTCTTCTTGCAACACTCAGTTTTAGCTGCATTTCTGCACAAAACCAACAGTTCAGATTTCTGTGGGTTTAGTCTCCATAGACAAAAACATGATTGAAATTGAAGGTATGAAACCCTTTCAAAATAAGTTCACTTTTTTTTTTATTTTACATGATGAAAATCTATATTTACCTTCCAAATCTGCTTTGGCCAATTAGCCAAAAACATCACTCACCGCTTTGTAGTTGGAGTGGCTGTACTTTCTAATGATTTATCGGTTCAGTCTCTTTTGCAGATGAAGAGGAGGGAGGAAGGCATCGACTCTGCTGGCAAAAACACACTAATAACACTGAAACATTCATTTGGTAAAGCCTTAATGAGGTATCCTTGCAGGAAACATCAGACATGTTGTTTTCTTTTTTTCAAATGTTTGGTGTGAAATTAAATAACAGGCAAGTGTTTGACACAATGAAAGCAGACAAACATCTTACTGTAATGCAAGCAATTAACTGTAAGTAACCACTAGGTGTCTTGTTAGACCATCGAGTCTTTCTCCAATTTCTGTAACAAAAAATGATCAAACTTTATGGGAATTAAGTTTGGTTCCAAAAGCTTTCCACCTCAGTTTGTTGATTTGATATTTGTGACACGTGTTGGGCTTTTTATTTCATATTTGATGTTGTTTAATAGTACGCAAACAAAAGTATGACCATTTGATTGACATGTGACTGAATCTTCTTATCAGGATGTGCTCGGTTAAAATTATAACTTTTTGTCTCTCTTTTTGTTTTTAACTTTCGGCCTATTCTGTCAGGTCACCACAGCGAGTTTTATGCCAGATGCCCTTCCTGACACAACCCTGTATTTTATCTGGGTTGAGGACACGGAGCCAAGACTTTGGCCCCCTTGTGATTACATAGTTAGGCAGCAGCCTGAAGGGTTTTGTCTACGGACTCACTCTGGGTTAAGCTCACCACTCTGGCTTAAGATCACCGCGCCCACTGGGAAACAAACCCTGGTTTCCCATGCACCAGTTCTGCATGCAGCCAACTGAGCCATCCAGCTGTCAACTCTTTGTCTCACTATTTAGTAAGAGAAACAGGCTTTTGGTGCTAGCCAGATATTGTGTGGAACCATTCTGAAATGATAGCATGTTTACAGTGGGGCCAAATAGAAACTTATCTGCCAACATGGCAACAACTAAATTGCCTTTATTTTGCTGAAGCCGGAAGTTTTCTTTGGGTGACATCACAGTCAAGTCCAGTTCTATTATACAGTCAATGACCCATCCGCATTGTTCCAAAAATGGGCAACTGGGTGGGACTTATGTTGAGTATGGAATATGTATATGGAATATTTCTAGTTGTGTTTACTCATGTCGAACCAATTTTGAGGAGCACTCGGCGCACTTTCAAAATGTTTGGTCAGGTGTCGTGAATACGCTAACACAGCTAAAATGTGATGGAGTCAGACTGGGGGTTTTTTTGTGCTACTTACAAGATTGGGAGTTAGCGTAGTCACAGTAAGTTTTTAGCTGTATCAGTCTGTTTTTTTATGTCTCGTAAAAAAAGGTTGGGAGTTAGCTTAGTCACAGTACTGTAGTTTTTTATCAGCCTGGTTGGGAGTTACAGGTATTCTGAATATGTTTAAGCAGCTAACGCTTGTAAAAATAAACATTTTTGCATTTGTAATAGAATAAAAACCAGATCCTGTTAGATATTATTTTTTATGAATACATGTATTGAAACATTCATAAATACAAAAAAGTCTTATTAAAAAACATTTTAAAAAAAACACACACACACACGTAAGGCCCAGTACATGTTAAGCTTTGAGGTGAGTACATTAGTTCTCCTTTAAGACGGGTTGAAATAAGGCCCTTGTACAATATAAATGTAAAGTTAAAATCCTTTTTCAAATTAGTTTTTCTTTAAGGACAGTATCGGCACATTTTTAGTGATTATTTTGTATATGTTACAGTGTATAGCCACCACAGTGTTGCCTTAAAAACATTACTTTGTGTTCAAAGTTGACCCATTATCACACATGAAAACAGGCCAGTTTTGACCCGAACACCATATAAGGGTTCAAAATAGCAGTCTTGTACATCAAATGCTGATGAATGTCTCCCTTTTTTCATACCATTCTGTTCCTTCTGTGTTTGAGTAGCAGACAAACACCAAAAAAAAAAAGAAAAAAATGTCCTCATAAGGAGCAACTGGTCCCAAAGAGCATTCACAAATGTCAGCCTCAGGGACAGTCGAGCACATCACAAGCAGATGCCTCTTTGAGAGGCATAAAGTTTGTCAGCTGTCATTTTAATTGCTTGCCGCCTTGGCAATAGTCTCTAGTAGTCAGTCTTCTGGAAGCTCTGTGTACGCCCTTTATGAGAGGAGAATGCAGCTGTTCAGTGATAGCAACACTGTTTTCAGGTGGGGAAAAGGCACCCTTATAGATCGCCGCCCTCGCCGGAGCTAAGGCTGCTCCTGCGGCTGCTGTCCTTGGACGCGGCTCCAGGAGAACCAGCAGAGAGGAGTGGGTCAGTGCCAAACGGCGACAGCGCCTCGTCCATGAGGATCTCGTCGAGCTGGTTCTCCTCCTTGAGAGAGGCTGTGAAGAAGTCTGTGAAGTGGGACAGCGGGTCAGAGAATGTGGTGCAGGCGTCCCCCCCAGAAATGTGGTCCTGAGGCGCGCCGGCAACGGCGATGGATGGTACGCCGGTCACCACGGCTATTCTCTGGAGGTAGTCATTGTTCGGGTCCTCCTGGTAGAGAGGCGCCTGCTGTGGTTGTGGGGCCTGGGGAGGCGATTGCTGCTGCGGCGGTTGTGGCTGTTTGAGGAGGTGATTGGACAGTTCGACGGTGCCCAGGGCAGTGGCCATGTTTGGAAGCCCATGTGCTCGTGCTTGGATCTCAAGTTCCTGTAAAACGAAGAAAGGGATTTTGCTTTTATTTACTCTGAACCCACATGGGAGTTTCCACCTAAACGTAACCAACCATACCTACTACCCACTGACTGTAGATAAGAACTGGATTGAGTGAGCGTGATGTCACCCATTCAAAATAACCTACTTCCGGCCGCAACAAAAGGAAGTCAATTCAGAAGCCTTTTTTTTGCGTTATGGATGTCGCCTAGTTAGAACCAGACATTGTCAGTATACAGTGATTTGTCCATGTTGGGCTAAGTCAAGATTTCTATGGCAACCACTCTCATCAACCAGGAGTGAGCTTGTTTGAAGTCTACCCCCCTACCACCTGAAAGCCAGCTGCCAGAAACCAATCTAACCTTTCAAACGCTCAACCTAAATCCACATGCTTTTATTGAGGCATCTGATTGGTCTATTTATAACTTCAATAACTTGCACTACACCAAAAAATATATATATATATCATGAAATCATCATTATCATATCATTTTACAAGGAAGTCACGTTTTTTTCAAAAGTAAAATGTCACATTTAGCTGTTAAAATGTTAACAAAGACAATCGCACTATTTATGTAACAAAAATCAGGTGAACACAACTGTAAAAGATTTTGTTTTACCTATTTTGTAAATGTACAACTTTGTTTTCATGAAGTAACTGTTATAATTTCAAAGAGCATTATTTTTCTTTGAACAATTTCGACTTTTAAAATTACAACTTTAAAAATGTTTAGACTACAACTTTTTTCGTATACTTTTGCAATTTTATTCATGTAAATGTATGACTTTTTTCGCTTAATTTTATGACTTTATTGTTGTAAAATATTTACTTTTTACTAGGGCTGTCAACGTTAATGGGTTAATGATTAATTGTAAAAAAATTAACCAGAAGAGACCATCTTCAGCTTCGCATCAACGGTTTAGGCTTCCACGGCGTGCGTTAATTTCTAAAAATACACACTTCATCGGGCATGATCCTGCTTTTAAAATGGTCACTTACAAAAGAAATAAATATTCGATTCTTAGTACTTAATTCTTCAGATTAGAGTATAGTACAATGTTTTTTCCTTTGGCTGTATATCAGCATCTTTGTTTTCTTGGAGTAAGACTGCAGACATAAAAGTCTTTAAAGTATTTTAGAGTCCTGCTTATCTTACTGTTGATGTGTTTTGTGCACAAAAATTAAATTTCTGGGATATCTGAGCTCAAACTTTACTAATTAAAATATTTCAGACAATAAAAATGAAGGAAAGATGTTCTCTTTGGCCTTTTTTTTTCTTCTTCAAAAGTCGCATATTGTTTTATAAAATTTACCTAGTGAAACAGAGTGATTAATTGTGAATAATTAAAATACAAAACTGTTATTATTCTGATTATTTTTTTAATTGACAGCACTACTTTTTACTCATAATTTTACACATTTTTTTCATATAATCACGACTTTTTCTTTAAAATATTAAGAATTTATTCTCACAAAATGTTAACTTTTTCTAATGATTTTATAACTTTTTTCTCATATAATTACAACTTTTTCTTCATAATTTCACAACTTTACTGTCATAAAATGTTGCGTTTTCTTTTTTCTATTCTCATAAAATGTTAACTTTTTGGCTATAATTCTACAACTTTTTTCTTGTATAATTACAACTATTTTACAACTTTATTTTTGTTAAATGCTTAAGTTTTTCTCGAGAATTTATAACATTTTGACTTTTTTTTCATATAATTACGACTCTTTCCTCATAATTGTACAACTTTATTGTCATAAAATGTTAACGTTTTTTTTCCCTAATTTTACAACTTTATTCTCATAAAATAATTACCTGCTTTTTTTCATACTTGTAGGACTTTATTCTCATGTATTTATGTATTTATTTTCATTTATGGTGGCCCTTTTCCTCTGTTGTAGTTGAAAAAAAAAAAAAAAAAGTAGCAGAGCAAGAATGATTATTCTGACAAATATAACTGCGCCATAGGGTTGGTGTCTGTCAGTCCAGTTCTCATATGCTCTCTCACATACTGAAGTTTGAGAAGAAAGATTTAACATTTTTATGCAACCCCTTCCATTCACTCCTGTCTTATTTAATCAGCTTGTATCAAATAAAGCTGAGATTATCATTCCAAGTTTTTTCAATTCCCAATTTATGCAGGAGCATCTGCGTGTTTATGAGTGCGGTTACTTCCTTAGAGATAGTTTTCAAATTCACAAACAGTCCTTCCCGTCACTGAGGCAGACAGAAAAAATAAACGTCTGTAAAAGCCTGCAGGTGCAAACATTTGTCTATAAACACCTTTCTTTGTTCTCAGTGAGAAAGCTGCTGTCTACGTCTTTGTTTATCAGGCACCTTTCAATCACACCACAAGGTGAAAGGAGCCCTTTGAATACAAGTGGTTATGATTGGGGAATGGGGGGGGTGACTCCACAATGTGGGACCGTAAAGCTTTGAAGATCGGCTTGACTCGGGTAAATCAAACAAGAACGCCGTGTTGAGTTTTTTAGAAGAGCGGATTGACTGAAGACGCATTACCTGTCAATCCTCCTCCGACATCTATGCTTTCCCATTTGCTACTTCATTTTCATGAAGTGTGGAGTTTTTTCTTATAATTTTAACAATTTTAATCTTATAAAATGTTGACTTCCTTTTTCATCATTTTATGACTTAATTCTTGTAAAATAATGGGGTTTTTTTTTACCTCTAATGTTATGAATTTTTCTCATATAATTACGACTTTTTTTCATAATTGTAGGACTTTACAGTCATAAAATGTTGAATTTTTTCTTAAAATGTTACGGCTTTTTTCTCATAAAATTATGATTTTTTTCTTCATAAGTTTACAAACTGATTCTTGTAAAAAGCTTACTTTTTTCGTACTCATCTTTTGATCTATTGTAAAAATGTTCCTAGAGCGTTTCTTGCACACAGCTTCTGTAGAGCGACAGTAGATCATTAAAATTTCACCTGTCAGGTGTGGGCATGGAGTAATCCCGCACTCTTTTCCCATCATCAATCTGTTAACGTATTCTTCTGTTAGCCTACAGCTCTTAATAACCCCAAAACAAAAACAGCAGGCAATATTGGAGCTATCCTGCCATAATGTTTTGAGCCAGATGCCAGCTCGGACGCGGAAAATGAAGACATGCATGGATCTAGTCGTCCCATCAGAATGGAGCGGAGCAGGGAGCTTGTGGATCGCCCAGCGTAATTTCTACATCACAAAAACGATTTTTTTTAATCAGCATTTTTTTCTCTGCTCCTGTTCCACAATGAGTTGAATCAAGGCAATTTTAGGTTCAATTTTGTTCATAAATGTCCTCCATCTCCAGAAAAATGCCACAAAAACATGTTAAAAAAACAGAGTGGGTCTTTAACCAAGAGAGGATTTTCACCTGGATCCTCAGCAGCAGCCTCCTGTTGGCTTGCTCCAGCTTCTTCTGACGGCTCTCCAGCTCCCGAGCGTGCTGCTGCTCCTTCTGCAGCCACCGGATGTACTCCACCGAGGCCTTCAGGATGGTGCCTTTGTTCCAGCGCATGTCGCTGCAACAAAAGGAGCATAACCCTTTTTTTTAACCTGGTGATGTGGGCAGAATATCGTTTACACTGAAAGGAAGTTTTAACCGAGGCCTTTATAAAATGAATAAAAAATGGAGACCCGTGCGGGGCAATTACTCATCCTTTGGACTTTACACAAGGACACCAAAGGGGAATTTTAATAGAATAGTTAAGTAGGTATGTGGAAAGTCCATTCTTGAGAATTCACATTCAGTAAAATTAATCCTTGAGTAAAAATAGCCAAGGAAAAATGAATTTAAGTAGGAAGGAAACAGGAAAGTGGAGCAATGGACTTTGGGTGCCAAAGTAAAAGTCATTCCTTTGCAGGTATTATTGCTTTTCTTTTAAAAAGAACAAGGGCCCAGCAGTAAAATGTTATTTTACATGAGTAAGAAGTCGGTCTGATCTGCACTAATAATCTCTTTGATCCACTGTTAATAGGACAGTGACAATGCTAACCTTCCATTAAAGTAAGGTTCAGCTGTGAATAGATTGGCCGGTTCCACACCCCGGCTGTATGTTCCAATTACACTTCAAAGTCGGATTCAAATGGTCCGACCTGCTCCTTTGAGCGTGACCCCGTCCTCGTTGCTCATGCGTCGAGATGAACCCCGGTGATGGGACGCACATTTCAAAGAGCGCGGACCGCCACGGAAGTCCAAGTGTATCCTTGAAATACGACTAATACTTTGCCCGAGGACTCCTTTACATTCAGCCGACAACACGAGTGCCTTTGTGAATTTAACGACTGTCTTCCAGCACTTCAAAAACGTGAGGCAGATGCAATTGAAACTGGAGAACTTACGGGTCATTTGACTTGGGGATGAGCGTCCCCAGCTCCTTAATCCTGTAGTTAATGTTGTATCTTCTCCGTCTTTCAACTAAGCGGATCAAGAACAAAGAGGGAATTATTGGCGCCCCGTCAAAGTGACGTACCAACCACAACTTGGTATGAATCAAAAACAAGCAAAGGGGAACACTCACTCAGATTGTGGTTGTCTTTCTTCTGCCTCTCCTTTGCCATAACCCTGGTGTCGTGCTCTGTCAAAAATAAATAAATCACAGACAAGAATGAATGGATTAGCGACGCTCGCAAATTTAGACCCATAAAGACAATGTCCGCAACACACCAGACACACAGCCGGTTGTGTTGCGTGAGTTCAGGGTCGAGGTCAGAATGTGAGGCTTCTGTGCATCACAATGCAGACACAAATTTGACCTCCTTGCACACAAACACACACAGAGCCCAGCTTATCCCCTTAGGCATTTCTAAAGCTCATTGGAAAAAAAAAATCACTACCACTTTTGGACTACTTATTCTGCAATTAAGACAGTTTAGCGAATTCAGTCCTGAAGAGGCATCAAAAGGCCCCCATATTTGAATTCTCAGGAATTACATAGTTAGTGAGCTGATATTGGATTTGCCAATTTGTCTCTGTTGATTCAATCAAGTCAATTTAAAGTATCCAATAGCCCATTGTCCTCTACGGACACTCGAAATAAAACAGACTGTAATTTCCTTATTGGCCCACTGAGAGTGAAGGGTCCTTTAAGAATCCTTTCTATCTAAATCGATGAAAGATCTTTTAGATCTAATAGGCAACGTTCAATTGAAGCCAACAAACTCATTGACAGGCCAGACAGAAATAAGCAGGCACTTTGTCTAATCAACATAACCAGTCCTGATTGAAGCTTACGAGGTTTGACGTTTTTACCACCTGTTTCTGTTTATTGGGTGGAATGTTTTATTTTCACTTTTTTCTCCTCTAACCTCCAAATCAAATGTGAGCAGTTGGATGGGATTGGCAGCTTGCTCGGTATGACTTCATACCTGTGTATTCCCTTTTTACAGTGAGCTTTGTGGGGTTAGATGTGAGACTCATTCCACCATTAGGGGGCTTCATACCTTGTTCACCCCCATAGACGTCCAGCATGCTGCTGCTGAGGGACACCTACAGGGCAGAAAGAGGAGTGGAAGGGAAACATGTCAGTTGGAAAAGTGGAATTTGATGATTAAAGGCGACTTATCAGAGACTCTGGACCTCCCAGCATGCTTTGGGGCTTAAACTCTAACGCAAACTCTCTGGTAACATTCGAATTCCCTCCCTACTTCCTAACTACTTAAAAACGAGGGACTGCAGGACTATCTAGTGCTCTGGATTTTAAAAGCAATTCGGACAACATGCTCACGATAAATTCGACGTCACTTATTTCCCAAAGTCAAACCTAATAAATATAAAAATTTTACGAAGACTATTTATGAATTCACTGTGTTCTGGTGATGAAAATGTAATAGCTTTATAAAAAATAATTAAAAACATTGCTTTCATATGAAAAATTGTTCAAACGCAATGCATTGTGGTTTAAATTCTATTTACACAGATTCTGACATGTCTAAAAAATGTCGAACGCCCTATATAGTGCTCCTAGTAGTGAAAGAATTTGGACACAACCTCGAATTTGTCACCTTTACATACTTCCATGTTCAAACTACAGTAGTCCCTCACTATATCTGCACTTGGCTGGCTATGCTGCTCTCCACAGAGGAGGAGGTTATGAGAATTAGCATTTCCACCAAGCAACTTTTTCTGTGTTCAGTCTGTTTCCCAATATTTATCCATATCGGTTAAGGGAATGGGAGGTGGGAGAGGGGTTGGCGGCTGTGTGTGGGGGGGTATTTTTAGTTATTGTTCTTCTTTTATATTATATATTTTCGGTGTACAGGACCATTAATTATATTGGGTATGACAATTTATAAATATATATATATATATTTGATTTATCAGTTCATCTGTCGTTCATTTTCGCTATATCACAAATTTCTTTTCAGTGCAAAATTGCTTTTTTTTTTGTTTTTTTCACAGTGCATTTTGTCCTGTGCATTCTGATTGGCTGTAAACCTTGTCAATCAATTTCCCCCATGCAGTGTCACCAGTATAGACTGTTTGGCCTGACAAATCTTCGTAAACTTTGATTGCGAGCAGATCTTTGTTTTCATTCTTTAATACTGGACGCAATTCTCTACAAATGCTCGGACTTTGAGAGTCCAAACAAGGAAAAAGGGCAAAAATGTGAAAAGCGTATGAAGTGAGAAGTTTTACAGCCTGAAAACGTAACTCCTGTGATAAACAAGTGACTACTGATCTACACACAGTACAAGTGAAATGTCGTAAATAGCGGTAACCAACAGTCCTGACCTCCAAACTAAGTTTGTCTTTATGATACAAGATGTGTGGAGCTCTCGAAATAGTTTAACCTCTTTGAAGACGCAGTGTCTTGAACAGCGACGTTCTTTGTGTTAAAAACAGCACCGCATTAACTGAAAACGATAGCTAGGTCAACTGCTTGAACAGAGGCAAAACTGTTTTCCTACGCTTGTTTTCTTGTCTGGGAAAGCGAGGCCGATCTCGCCAATAATGACGCCTTTTCACAGAGTCCGGGGTATGGCGTGCCGACAGACATGTGTGTCTAATTCTCGTGTGTGTATTTATGAGAAAAAACCCAAGAGAACTTGCCATGGAGTCAAAGATGCTCTCAGCTAATTTGTTCCGTGACACGTGTGTCAAATGCAGTTGCAGGAGCGGGGAATGGATAAAACCGCACATAAAGTGGGATGGAATGCCAAAAGCAGGAGGAACGAGGGGAAACAAAACAGGAGGAAGACGTGTTGTGTCGGATATCTGCAGCTGGTTAAAGTGCACTTTGCGTCGAGATCGAAGAGCAGAGGGGGAGAAGGAGGGGGGGAGCATGCATATGAAAATGAAAGATTGCAACAATTCCCCTCCTGCTTCTACAGTAATCACTTCAATCCCTCTCCTGTCTGCATTTCCGAACGTGTTGACACGGCCATACGACGTGATGCATCGTACTGTATGACTAATTAAAATGAATTGATCCATTTAAGCACGGTATCATTTCAGAACAAGCCCACGGGGAGCATGTGCATTAGGCCAATCCAATGGCTCAGTCGCTCCTTCCAGCAGCACAGATCAGCCTCTCCCTGCTCATCTGTTGCACTTCTGTCTTCTTAGGAAGCCTACCGACTCCTCATTTCCTCCTCCTCCCCCAACCCCTTATCTCTCCCTCCCTCTTAATTCCCTCGTCACAGCGAGTGTTTTACTTTTGAGTCACTTTCTTTATCTTCAACAGCCCATCAGCGTCTTTCTCTTATAACCCAACCTGTTTTTTGAACTTCTCCACTGATGTTGCTAATTCCGAGTGAACTTTGACTCATCTCTAGACTTAATCTGACCTCAGAGGGAAGACAGGTCCCATTTTTCCCATGCGTGTCAAGTCTGCATCTAAAAGTCTGGATGGAAGAGCCTCATGTCCTCATTTTTATAAAGCTTTAAAAGAAAGGAGGTTATTATTTGTCGCACTTGACATGAAGCTACCACTATTGCTAGCTAGCTAACCGTTAACGCCGAAGATGTTGCCGGCAACACCTAAATAACACACGGTCTTTGACATACTATAACCCTTCGATCATTTACGCGATCAGCGTGAATCAGGTGATTTACGCTGATCGCGTATACACTTGATGATAGTAAAGTGTGGCATATCAGTGCAAAGCTGCTTATCTCGTGCTTCCGAACCCGCTTCAATGTTGTTAATTGCATAAAGGGTAGAAGAGTTACGGTAGTGGATAGAACGTAAACACCGTGGAGCTAAAACTCCACAGAGGAGATAAGAAGCAAAGCAAGATGTAAACACAAAAGATCATCTTTTGATCACAGGGTCAAAATGTAGGACTGATTTATACTTACATTGTTTTGCATTATGATGTTATTCTCCATGCAATCCAAGCCTCCATCATTGAAACCGGATTCAAGACTAATCAGGTCATCAATAACTTCATCCATTGGAAACTAAAAGAAAACAGTGATTTCAGTGTTCTCCAGGACAGACTCATGGCATTTGTACACTGTCCCAGATCTCCGAGGTGTCAACGTTTAATCCATATTAGTCAGAAGGAAATGAGGAGGAGCCATTGAGAAACTAATCCAATAATGAATGAGTTCTTGGCGGCCATGTTTAGAGGCTTATTGGCGGGAAGAACATGCATCCGTTGTTAAACTAGTTTCCTCTGAAAGAGTTCTCTCGTCAGAGGACTGCATGTCTGAAGTTATTGATGAACAGATCAAAGGCAGGGAGAGATCAATGACGGCACCACTTTATTTGGATGATTGGTTGCTCTGCATGAATATGCACTGCCCGTCCACACACAAGTGTGGCCCCAGAGGACGTGAATTTGAAGTTCCAGCCGTGATTCATCGCTCTTGATATGAAATGATTTCAAACAGCAGATCTTGTCTACGAGGCAGCGAAACAAAGAAGAAAAGAAAATGTTCAGAGGAATTTGGTCTGTTGACAAGAAATGCGTCGGGGGGGGTTGCAAACTCAACGAAAACGATGACCCAGGTCTATTTTGGCTAAGAATTTTTGTTGCGATTTCACTTTGATCCCGGGGACATTTGGAGCTCTTTCAGTTTCAATTTCATTTTTATTTTTTTCTTACCTCACTGTCATGACTCGCCAACGTGAGGAGGGTAACAGGGCTGTTTGGGTTGCTGCCGTCACTGACCGGGGCCATGTGTCCATTCCTCATGATTGGCACCGTGGCTAGCGGCTGGTCAGGGGTGTGTGGATGTTGCACGGCGTGACCCGAACCCGCCGAGGAGGCGAGCTTGGAGCCCAACGTCAGGTACTGCTTCACCGGTTGGTTCTGGCTTTGGTGGAGATGGAACTTGGAGTTCTCCAGGTGGCTTTGCACCTACACAGAGAAGGCCGCCGTTACAACATATGGACAGGTTGACTGGAGACAAAAAAGCAGATGAGGATGTGGGCGATTGCACATTGTTGTGCATGTGCTGATTCAACAGTGACTAAGAGAATTTTCACAGCAGTTTTGTTGAAGAAGTGTCCAAGTTATCATCCCATTCAAAACCACAATATTTTTTTTTCCAACGTTATTCATGAATGAGTAACAAGTTTACGGGCACCCAGGAGTAGTCTGTGCAATGCAATTTAGCGCTCGGAGTGAATCACATTTGACACATATTGACTTTATCATCAAGTAGGACGTTGGTGTGATTTTTAAAGCAACATTACTTAATCTATTTTTAAACTTCTCAATTTTTCAACCTTTTGTTTGGTTGTTTTAAACCTAAAATTGTAAAAAAAAAAAAAAAAAAAAGCCACAAAAATACAATTAGTTTGTCACCAAACCTTCACGCATGGATTCAAGAAGGCCATTTTTCAAAGTGTCTCCAAGTTTGCAAACTTTGATTTTCTTACTTTTGAAGCTCTGGTCGCATCCCGCATTTTGTAGTAGCTGCAGTCGCTTAAGTGTGGCATTCTCAAATAAAAACAAACAAAAAAAGGAAATCAAGCAATTTGGACTTTTTTGTTGGAGAAGCAGCAGGCTGCCTTGAGTGATCCAGATCCGCTGCGGCTGCTATCCCGTTAAGCTGCTGACTTCCCAGTAAGGGTCTGCCTCTTCCAGCCCCTTTAGCAGAGTTTTATAAAGGGACTCTAAGTGAGCTAATTAGGCATACAGCTGGGCGTAAGTCCTCAAATTGCATCGCATGATAATCACTTCAAACGCCGGATTGTTAGATCACCCAGGGTTGTATCACTGCAGGATATTTGCCTTTAGCATATATCACTAATTGCTCTGGCCCGCCCACTCATGTCTGGACAGCCAATCACCAATCACCTCCCAAAGTCCTCTGCTGCCCAGCTTCAGGGGCTGTGGCAACACAATTGACCCTTGTTCCCCACTGAGGGTTTTAAATAACTCAGTGCCATTTTTACCCATTCATTCATTTATTCATTCAATAAAAACAAAGATAGGTGAATGTTATCGCCAAAGTTTTTGCTTCCTTAAGGTCTTCTTTCCAGTCCCAGAAGGTAATCTTCAGAGGTCACATCTCCCTTAAAATGCCTCATTTGTCTGGTTCTCATAAAGATGTCCACTGTTGTTGTTTATTGGTTAATGCCGCGCCAAGTATTCTTAGTAAGTAGTCACTTCTGTCAGTTTAAAGTGTGTCTGCATTTTTTTTCCCTTTTCCTCCCTCAGACAAGATTTGCACCGTTTTAAACGAGTGCTTTCTTTCTGACAGACCACAGTTAATCGATTTAAACTTATAGGAACTCGGATAAGGAAAAATACTGCCGTGACTGAAGTGACTGTGGAAGTGAAACCTAAAAGGTTTTTTATTTTATTTGTCTGTTCCTGCCTTGCATGAGAAACACATTTAGAGAACCACGTAACCACATTTAGCTTTAGAAACAGGTGGCAGATGTTTTTCATTTTGCAAAACAGAAGAAAATGCAATGAAAGAAACAAAGAAATCAATATTTGATATGAACAATGAAAAAACATTTGTATATATATATATATATATAATAGTACAGCATGGTACTCAAAAGGGTAATTAAGTGGTAATTACATAATACTTTTTTGTACCTACGGGGTAACTGCATGTTGCTTGCTGTGTGTTTAGGTGGTACCTATTGGTGATACTTACATGGTACCCACTGGGTTTCTACATGTTGTTAATGTGTCTCTTGTGGTACTTAGCACATGTAAGGACTGGATAAGTACAAACACACTACCTTAAATGTAAGTTATTGTTTGGGATTTACCATGTGTAACAAGATAGGAAGTAAAAAGAAACTACTTCAAAAATATCATGATGGCGTGCCCAGAATTTACTTTGTGTTTCATTTACCACTTAAATACTCTGTGAGTACTGCACTGTAAAAAAAAAAAAAAAGAAGTTTCTCTAATATATGTGTATACTATTAAGGTTTTTCAGCTGGAATTGTATTTTGCTGCATACACTACAAAAACTGAATCGTAAGAAAGTTAAAAGACCCTTTTTTCAAGAAAAAAAATCGTATTTATAAAAAATCTATCAATCAAGAAAGCTTGTGAAAACATTTCTTAGGGACTAGATTTTTTTCTTAAAATCATAATTCTTGGTAAGACCAACTTTCTGGCTGATTTTTTTGCTTGTTTAAAAAAAATCTGCCAATGAGGTAAGACTTTTTGAATTATTTCTCCATGGCCTGTTTTTGCAGGAGCTCATTGCTGATAAAAAGCAGCACATTTTTTTTCTTTAAATACATGTCAGCAACACGCAGAAATTTTGGCCTTCAACTGGCCGTACACTTTTCCCCTCATCAGCTGTACTGGTTTTCCTTCCCTCAGCTCAACTAAGAACAAGGTCATCACAATACTCAACTTGTCAGTATTAACTGAGAGCTCTTATCTGGCTTCTCTTGGCCAAACAAGATCCCAGTTGTTAGCCAATCAACATTTTTTCCGTTTTTTTTTTCCACCGAGGAGAGCAGCAGAGATGCCTAAACTTTTGCACACTGCATCTGTGCTGTGTGACGGCGGATTGTCCTGGTTTCACTTCGACCCTCTCACTACTGTAAATGCCGGAGACACGCTTGTTATCCACTTAAGGGGATCTGATTAGATTTGAGCTGCAATGGTGCTTCAGTCACCGAGGCCAGCCGTGACAATGGCGGTCCTGTGAACGTGTGAAGCGGTAATTCTGAGAATGATCAGTGCCTGCCACAAATGTAGGACAGGACAGGAATGAGATAAAAATCGAACCAATCAAAGTTTCACATTGGAGTAATGTGGCTTTTTTTTTTTTTTTCTAAATCAGCACCTGCTATAACAATCGCAGCAGTGTTTAGGTTCACAAGCAGAAAAAAAGGTCACAGGTTCACTTTCCATTTACACACATTTACACGGTTAATGCTGGCAGGCAAACTGGTAGCACACTTGAAAAAATACCCAATAGACATTTGCCTCGTTTTGTCCACTGAGACCTATTTTTGTACATTTTCCCTTACTGTAATTTGGGAAGATTACAAAAAATGCTTTTGGGAAAATAAAATGTGCTGTTTTATAAAGCATAAAAAACAGAAAAGGATTCTGTCAATATCAAATCAGCAGCATCTCCTAAAGCCGTTATTCTTGTTAAAACTATTTAATTCACTAAGACAGGACGTGCAGCTGATACCTCATGCCCCACATGCACAGCCCACACAGCAGTCTATCCCAAGAAGTTTTTTCAAAGTAGACTTTTGTATTTTCCGCACTATAAAGAGCACCTAAAGCCTTAATTTTTTTTTCCAAACGACAGCATGTTTTATAATTCGAGTTGCTGTGTTTATGGGCAGATTTTAATTATACTTAGTGATGTCGAAGCGATTTTGAGAGGCACGCAGCGCTCTATAAAATGTTTGGTTGGGTGTTCTGAATAAGCTAACGTGGCTAACATGTAGCTGTGTCTGACTGTGTTTTTTTACATGCTGCTAACAAGGTTGGGAATAATAACTATTGTGAATTCGCTAACGCTTCTGACATGGCTAACATGCACCTATGTCAGACTGTGTTTTTTTGTGTGTTACAAAGAAGAAATTTTGAGATGAACATGGAATATTTGGCTATACGCTCCGGCGTAGAGGTGTTGGACTGTTATCTTTTACGTGTTACTAATAGGTTTGGAGTTAACGTAGATACAATGACATCTATTTTAGAGGTATCAGTCTGTGTTTACGTGTTACTAACCAGGTTGGGAGTTTTAGGGGTTGCCAATACGGTAACTCGGCAAACGCTTCTAATGCGGTTAACGTGTAGCTTCTGTTGGACTGTTTTTTTATGTGTTGCTAATAAGGTTGGGGGTTAGTATTGTCGCAATAACATTTCTTTTTGCAGTTTCAGTCTGCTTCTTTTGTAATGCAAGCAAAATTGGGTATTGTGTATACGCTAACGCAGCTAATGCTTCTAACATAGCTAACAAATAGCTGTGTTGTACAGATTTTCTTTTTAAAGTTGTCACTAACGAGGTTGGAAGTTAGCATAGTCACAAAAATATTTGTTTTAGCAATATCCGTCTGTTTTTTTACGTGTTGCAAACACGGTTGGAGGTATTGTGTATACACTTACACCGCTAATACTTCTCATGTAGCTAATGTTTATCGTGTTACAAACAAGTTCTAGAGTTACTGTGAACGCAGTAAAGTCTAACCATTTCATGTGCCTTCTATATGACATAAGTTCATAAATAGACCATTCAAAGACGTGCTTTCTATTGTGCAGAAAATACGGCAATCAAATTCCACAAAGGCCATGCCATGAAATTACAAGAACACATAGCAACTTCTGCTTAACCATCTCATTTCACCCACAAGAAGAGACGTCCTCTGGCTTTGTCCCGGACCTTCTAGTCCAAAGTGTTGCAATCTCTTGCACTTCGTTCCCCCTTTGACTGTGTGATGCAATTAACAGTGATCGTTTACCTTTTTGCAGTAAAAGGGTGGATTGCTGTTCTCCCCACTGAAATGCTGTGCTCCCAGTGTCATTCCAACAGACAAGACCTTGCACCTTTTTTTCTTCTCCTTCTAAATCAAACGCTCTTGCCAAACTTAGTTTCAGTCTTACCCAAGTTCTCCTTTCACTTCAGAAAAATCCATCAGCTTATGAAACACTGGGTGATGGGGACATTACTGAGCTGTGTAAATTCTGGACAAACCTTGTAGGAGGCTTGGGTTCATTTCTGCAAAAAACCATCAAATCTATAGAAAGAGTTACAGAACGCAGACTGAAAATGTAGATTCATGGTCTTCAAGATGAAAGTAGAACAAAAAGTCGTCTCTGTATTTTTGGGGAGATTTTGCTGACCCGTACAGCCAACGTGTAACCACACACTTGCAAATATGTGCAAAGTTAAGGTTAAGACTCTGAACTGATCAAGAAATGCACAATCCCTAATGGAGATTCAGCTACCATCATTGAAATAAATCATTTTCTTTTAATAAAGCACAATAACTCGTCTGTGTGAACAAAAACTCACAAATGCTGTTTTCTGGAAGTGATAAATCATTTAACTCTCCACCCCATATCTAGGCTGCACCCCCCGCCCCTACCTGTACGAGCTGGATCTCTGTCAAAGTGACCACGTTGACCACGCAACAGTGGCTCATGGCTCTGCAGAATGGCAGCGTCTCCCACTGCAGCAGATTCTCACAGAAGAACTGTCACTGCGACTGTGCCTGACATGGACGCAAGAAGAGGAAGAAGGACGAGAGGTACAGGAAGCCCCCTTCCTGAGCTTTTGCAGAAATATCAGAAAGAAAGGCATGACACATCAGCTTAGCTGGGAGCCGCAGGGTCTACTTCCTGTGTGTGTATGCGATAATATGTGTTCGTGTTTTTTGGTTTAGAGAGAGGAAAAAAAAAAAGGCCTGACAGAGGCAGAAATCCAGATGACAGTTTGGAGGGTGGAAGTAGAAACGAAAAAAGTTGACAGAAAGCAAGTTCCTGCTTGTGGATCACTATGACTTCCTGCTTCCAGGAGATCCAGCTCAGCTCAGCACATTCCCCCAGGTTATCTTCACGATACCGACTTCCCGTGGAAGTCCATTTAACCACAACACTCACAGTCTTACAAAGCAGACATTACATATGCTGGGATGGGCTAAATGTAGGTTTTAAAGGTCCCTTTAGAAAGGGGAAGTCGAGGGTCGTCAACCCAGTTTAACTATCAGCATGCGTTCAATGGATGAGTGTTTTGTCATAAAAAACATACGTAGCTAGGCGTGAGCACGAGTGTTTTGAATGTAGAAACCCAAAATAGGCATTTATGTGCATTTACATTTAATTTTATTTGGAAATGGTCACTTGAAGGCACGTTGCTGAAGGCTGTGTGATTGTAGCTTAAGAGAAGTCTCTGTAAACCCACAATAGATTCATATACGTAGCACGTTCATGCTATAATTTCTTGTGGAAAGTTTAATGTTTTTTTTTTCCCAGTTAATCATTGCGACTATATTTATTATAGTGCTACGGTGCTGCTAAAACGGGCTAGTTGTTAATCCCTTTTTCGACATTTAATCACAATGTGGAAATGACTCACATGCCTAGACATGGATAGAACGGCACAAAAAGAGGAATGAACTTTACTCTTTCAACCGCTGACTTCCCAGTAGGAGATCGTCTGGGTAAGACCTCCTCACAACTGTCTCCTACAAAAAATCTAATCTAATCCTAAAATCTAATACATACTGTATATATATTTACAAACCACTCAAATTATTTTCCTGTTCCGATCACCATTAGGTTAATCTACTGTTCACATTTGCATTTAAACAAGCAGCCCCTTGTAAAAATCATCCTGATCCAAATTCTGGACAGTGGGGAAACGGATTTCAAAATAAAACTGACAAACTGAAGTAACAAGTTTAAAACTCATTGCTGGTTCAATAATTATTGAAAACAGAAACTGAATGCTAACTCTTTTATACACTTTTATAAACACATTAGAATTAATTTCAGGACATTGAATGTAATAACACAAATTGAATCACAATGATGCGGTTAAAGCATGCTGATATAGATTTTTTATTTTTTCCTGAACTTGTCTCTGCTGTTTAATTGCAGTTTGTTCTGCACATGTTCAAAGAAGATGATTCAATGACATTTTGAGTGAAAGCTTCCAGGCCACTTTGTGTGAACACCATTGGTAGAGTTGTATGTCAGTTGTTATTTGATGCAGGCTCAGCTCTTTTTCTTGCTTCCTGTCTCAAGAACTTGCATATATGGCTGATTTGACACCCCCTCTTTTACCATTACCCATGTGTGTATTTGTCTACATTTTTTGTTTATTTGATGTCTTCTTTGTGCACGCTCTGGCAGGCCTTTTTTCCGAATCCTGGCTGGCCATTTTTGACTCGTCTTGGGGGTAGCCACAACTGCTCACCTTTGTTATTCCCCATGCAGGGCATGTTTTAAACATCAGGCACTTCCTGTAAGAGCTGGCCGGCTTCTGAGACAACACTTCAAAGTGCAGCTCCCACATCTGAGGAGTGTTTTATCCTGCTAGAAAAGGAATGCATAATGGACACAGCACCACTGCACTTTTAATGATTCTCATATGAATTAAATATTACAGCTATTTTAACTGGATTACTCGTGAAATTGTGTGTGGTGGTGTGCCCTTGTTACTTTAATGACATATTGGGTTTAAGAAAATGTCTCTCAACAGTAATGTTACATTAAATAAAAATACATATATTTAAAGGAAAAAATATCAAGTTGTAACATTTTCTGGAACAAAGTTTGCAATCGTATCGTTGTCTTTTCTTCTAAAAGAAAAGCTCTTCCATTAGAGTGCAGAAGTCTGAAAACTGTTTGTTTAAGGCAATTTGATGAACGTCTCCCAGCATCCTATGATAGAAAAGAAAATTACTAACACCGCATATACTCCAATAGTAGCCGGTCTCAAATAAACGCCGGATCCAATGCTGCATTCACACCTGACGTGGCCGGTGTCAGCAGCGGCGTCAAGTTTCATTGTTAAGTCGATGTAAAGATGTCATCTGAGGCAGCGCAATTTTGACGTTGGGCTTGGCGCAGCGAGATTGACCAATCAGTGACTCAGCTCTGAGCATGTGACGTTTTCAGTGACTTGATCAAAGGGTAAAAAAGGGAATTCAATATGGCCTTCATTCTCAAACTGGGCCACAGACAGACAGAAGTAACGTTTAAAACGTCCATCAAGATGTAATTTTGGGGGAGGCACAAATTTGACATCTCTTCCGCGTCCATCGTGAATACATCATAACAGTTGCTTGTTACTTAGAAGCCAGTCTCTAATAGTGGCCGAGCTCCTTTAAGGACCCCCGCTACAGTCGTGCAGACATCGGGTGTCTGTGGTGTTTGTGTTGTGAGCCAGTGTAGCGATGGCCAAGAAACGCTCATTTGATTTAGCGTTTAAACCTTCCATTTAAAACACTTTTTTCTTTTACTATTTTAGGTATAATGATGATAATAAGAACAATGCGTCTTATAATCCAGGGCACCTTATATTTGGAATTATTCTGGTTGTGCTTAGTAATGATGAAGCGATTTTGAGACGTACACAGCGCTCTGTCAAAATGTCAGTGTTTTTTACAAGTTGCAAACAAGGTTGGGTGTTAGTGTAAATAAGCTGTCGGGGCTAACATGTAGCAGTGTCGGACGAGGTTTTTTTTTTTACATGTTACTAATGAGCTCCAGAATTACTGTAAACACAGTTAATAAAGTCTGACTGACAGTTTATCTGTGACTCTTTTGTCTGATGTAATGAGCCGTTCATATGACATAAAAACAGACCCGTCATTGACCGTGGACCTTCTAGGCCCGGTGCGCCCCGTAGCGCAGAAAATATGGTAGTTACAATCTCTTTTTCCCTACATTTCTGAAAAAATGCAAATGTTACGTGAACAACTCTGGAAGTTGAGATGAGGGGGGAGAAGAGGGCGGATGCAAGGCAGCCTTTCCCTTCAGTGAGTAAAGAGAAGATGTAATTAGTCAAAATGGAATAATAGAATTTTTGCCGCTAAGTCAGTTAGAGCATATTATTCTCTTCTGTGAGCGGTGAAAAGAAGCCTGTTCATAGGAACACCTGAAAGGTTGTAGCCCGTCTGCACGCGCTCAGATTCTTCCAGGCACGCAAAGAGTTTCACAGAGACATGCCGGTTAACAGGGGTTAAGCTGGGTCAGGCCGAACACGCACACACACACACACATATATATATAGATATATACAAATATATATATGCTCGGTTATAAATAAACTGCAAGATATTTTATTTTTCATTTTCAATCCTCAGTTTATTCATTCGTTTTTTTAAGCTTCTAGAGGTTTATTGCTAATGAGGTGATGAGACAATCCCGGCTTTAAGAAAAATTGTTCAAGGTTGATTGATTATGATAATGTACGAAAAAATGTTTTAGTCTTTTTCATTTTTGACTAAATTCTTTAATAACAAAGATGTCACCAGCGACACCTAAATAACACACACTCCAGCTATGTGAAGCAATGTTCACACCACCCTCAGCAGTGCATGTTCAAGCTGCCACTTCCATCGAAAAGTCTATGTAAACGCGTGTAGTTACGTGTTTCGGGCTTCCGCGTTCACGTATAGCTATGCACATTTTAGGACTAGTTTTCGGGCTCTAAGCATTAAACTAACAAAATGTTGTCCCTGAGGGAAGTGCCAGCCGGTAAAAAAGTGATCAAATAAATGATTGTGGTTTGTGCCCTGTCGGAATTCAATAACACCAAGTCAAATAGTTTTATATATCGGAAAAAACCAACAACAACAAAAAAGCTGGAGCAACATTGGCAAGGTTTGCGTCGCTTTGTCATTTTGCGCCAAACCTCTTCTAACTGTAGGTGGCGACATGCGCTTGTGAACAATAGAAAAAGAAGGGAAAAGAAGAAGCCCCTCCTAACTTGTCCAGTGTGAACACCATAAAACGCACCCTCAAGAGCCAGCATTTATCTCATTCTGGAACGCACGTGAAATGACCAGTGTGTACGTCGTTTTAAAGGCTTAAAAATACACTATTTTGCATTACAAATAACCAGTCAAATGTCACAGCATAAAAACCTTATTTTCTTGTGTATCAGGCATAAAGAAGAAGGTCAACAGCTCTATGTGGTCAGGGCTGATTAATGTTTTGTATTATTTATAACCACATTCCCTGGATGAACTGCTCAGAACATTGTGCCAACACAAATTTCCTAAAGATTACGATGCGCTGGCACAAATGAAAGACTTTTAACAAACTAAAATTCAATTTCTTAGTGAACTTGTACATCATGCTGCCTTACTTTATTTCCGTCTCCGGAGGGTTCATGTGAGTCAATAGGAACACTTGTTCAGACACAGCAGAAGTCTGACTTGATTTATAAATCTTTTTTTTTTTAACTAAAGTGACGTAACGAGGGCAGAAATCGTTAGTATCTAAAAATGAAAAATGTGGGATTTACATTATAGTCACATCCAAATACAAAACTAAAGCTTTTTGAATTCTCTAATGAAAAATTATGACATTTTTAAGCAACATATTCTTGTGAATAAAAAAATAAATCTCTTAAAGTCAGTTTTGTTATACATAACAACGCTGAGGTGATTTTCCAGTGTCATAACACTGAAAGAGGAATCTCATCCTTGACCCTGACTGTCCAGTAACCTGGAACAGGATGTGATGGTGTTTAGAGCTGTTTCTTCAAATGATGTTAGAAACTTTTGACATTCTTTAATTCTTTCAATTGGGCAAACAGTAAAAAAAGAGCCCCGGTGAGCTCCAACTATTAAGATGAGGTCTTATTAAAATTATGCACATGATTGATTGCAAGAGATTTCAACTGCATCCAGCAAAAAGATCCACAATGAATTTTTTTTTATTTTAAAAAAAAGGAAGCTTAAGTAATACTTGCTATTCTTCATGCTATTGTATGAAGAAAAAAACGTTTCCAATTATTTTTATTAATATTTTTCTGAATAAATCTGCCATAATATATGTTTCTGCTTTATATGAATATGTAACAAGTGTTTAAAAATACAGATAAAGAGCTATTTATTGCTTAAAAAAATGCAGAGTAGCAATAATAGTAACTGACTTCCTTGGGAAAAGCAAACAACATGCACTAGTCTGTGCGAGGATGCTATCAAAGAGTCAAACTTTAATGACTCACTCTTAAAAAAATGTGTTTTTTAAATGTTTTTGTAGATTTTTCTCATGATGGAGAACATTTATAAAGAAAAATTAAGGTCAAAATGCATTTCTGAGTTTTTTTCTTTATTCAAAACGTTGGAAAAAATTCTGTCAGAAATAAGATCATATTTATAAAGTAGGCAATACGCTGGAACACTGGGAGCACTTTAAAAACAGCTA
Source organism: Adrianichthys oophorus (assembly GCA_036245035.1). NCBI lineage: Eukaryota > Metazoa > Chordata > Actinopteri > Beloniformes > Adrianichthyidae > Adrianichthys > Adrianichthys oophorus. The sequence goes on from BSAI01000030.1 coordinate 1,614,706, forward strand.
AAAATTGATCTAAATGATTTTAGCTAATCTAAGAAAATGCATTTGAAAAAAAACCCCACAAAAATAGTTGAAGGATATAAGGCCCATTAACAAAACAACACAACTGGCATTAATAAAAACAATTAAAAACTGATTGATAAAGGGCTGCTACAAATATAGTATTGGAAATAGTTTTGCCTAATTATCTTAAGTCTTAAAACTCTATTACCAAAACGAAAAAATTGAATTGCTTAAATTATCTTTATCAAGTCATTAGTATTTATTTCCCTTGATATCCGAAGACACTTGAAACGCTTTTCCGGAAAAAAAAAAAAACTCTCACAAGCTGTCATTTCAATAAAAAAAAAGCTTGTCTGTTTTTATCACTTTTTATAATCTGACCTTGTTTTTACATCTTTTTTTATTTTAAATTAAATTTAATTTAATTTTTTTAATTTTAATTTTTAATGCAATTTATTACATGTATACTTTTCATAAATTTGTCAGATCTTCTTCATTTTTTAATCATATTTTTCTGTCTTTTTGTATTACTAAAACCAATTTAACACTCATTTAATTTTCAGAACAGCAACGGAAAAAACAAGGAATGGTGGATGAAGAAATCAAACCTATGAGGCCAGTTACTATAAAGTTATTCAGTGAATCTCAGGTCTCGATTTTACAAGAACAACAAACTCCAGAAGTGACTTTTGAAGGCATCCATGACATCAGAGTGAAGATCCAACATAAAGTGCATTTGTTGGCTAAATTTGTGAGACGCTGTTCAAAAGCTTTTGGTGGACATATATTGATTAGCTGTCCTCCAACTCCCCCACTCTTTTTTTCCTTAATTTAATTGTGGGAAATTAAACAATGTAAAAGCTGTTTAATGAGAACTAAGCAGAAAATTAAATCAACTTTGACCTTACCGTAGCTAATAATATATGGATTGTGTTGCAGACAAAGAAACGTTTGTTTGCTGGTACTGGCTATCTCTGTCCTGCCGTTTGAACGACTGAGCTGCTGTGATTGAAAGTGGAGCGCCAAAGCGCCTTTTCCCAGCATGACCAGAAGATGAAGGATAAAAGGAAAGAGCAAGGAGCAAGATCAGATACTAACCTGCATAAATATCATATCAAACAATAGTCCGTCTGAGTTAGTGAAGTTTAAAATGACTTTATTTAGTTAGCAGACTATGTGTCTATTGTTGGTAGGTGGGCTCTCTTAAAAGGGTAGCTCAAAGAAATGCCCAAAGGACAAAAAGAAGAAAAAAATGGCCCTGAATTTCAGCAATAAAATCCCTATCTGTCATGTTGGATCCATCGAAAAGTAGCAAATGAGTGGTGCAACATATGGCATAAACTCTACTTAGAAAATTGATCATTTGTATTTTGGAACTACAGCTGAATCTAAAACTCATCTCAATCTAAAAATCATTAAAAAAAGAGTCTCAAAAGTTTATTAACAGCTTCAAGTTTCACTCTATACCAATTAAAATGCCAATGCAATAGTTCCCTGTTTATGGCAGAGTTGCTTTCTGAAAATAATCAACAATAAGTGAAATTCACAAAAAAGTTTGCAAACATTCTAGATGTTTTAAGGCAGTAAACCTCCAAACTACGGATTCTGTACAGGAGACACGGGAGAAAATTGATGTCTACAGCCAATCAGGACACAGAACGAAGTGCGCTGTTGACAAAAAACAAACAACCAAAAAAACATACAAAATGGCACCAAAAAAATCCTCGCAAGACCAAAAAATGTTAAATGCAATAAAGTGAGGGAACACTGTACTGACAAAGAGAAACACGCATATTTATTGCATTTAAACTTTCAGTCACCTAAAAGAACGCCCAAAACGCAAATCAAAACTGTCTGTAATTGACGTAAATGCTGTTCAACCCTATTGAGTGCAACTTTGAATCAAATTGTAAGTTATTTCACCGGACAAATATTTAAAGAAGCTACTTTGTTATTATTATACAATCTTGTTGGTTCTTAAATAGGTATCAAACTATTTTGACTAAAAGGACATTACTTTCAGGTGTGTCACCCATCTCCAGTACAGGTGGTTGATCGCTGTAGGAAACAGGAAGATTAGAAGGAATGGGTTAAAAAAAAATCTGATTGAATCACTTCCATTTGAAACAATTCTTTAAAATGAATGAATAAACGATAGATTTTTTTTAAAAACAGTTTTTCTTTTAGTTTTTAATGAAAGTGATTTATTTGTTGAGTTTATGTCACTCGTTTAGTGGGAACTTTTTTATAATCAAACAGAAATTCAGTCCAATTGTACACTGAATGGAGTTATGAACTAAATAACCTCACAAATCGAATTGATTTTGAAGCAAATAGCTTAGAGCAGAGTCTACTACAACCCTACAGGCGCTCCCATTGCAATTTCAACAGGTAAAACTAATCTACCTGTTATTTCTCTCTCTCTCTCTCTCTCTCTCTCTATATATATATATATATATATATATAAATAAACTGTGGGGCGAAAAAGTATTTAATCAGCCACCAATTGTGCATGTTCTCCCACTCAGAAAGATGAGAGAGGCCTGTAATTTTCATCATAGGTATACTTCAAATATGAGAGACAAAATTAAAAAAATCCAGGGAATCACATTGTTTGATTTCTAAAGAACTTATTTTTAAATTTTGGTGGAAAACAAGTATTTGGTCAATAATAAAAGTTCCACTCAAGACTTTGTCATATACCCTTTGTTAGCAGTCAAATGTTTTCTGTAAGTCTTCAAGGTTTTCACAAACTGTTGCTGGTATTTTGGCCCATTCCTCCATGCAGATCTCCTCTAGAGCAGTGATGTCTTGGGGCTATCGCTGTGCAACGCAAACTTTCAGCTCCCTTCAAAGGTTTTCTATGGGGTTGAGATGTAGAGACTGACAGGCTACTCTAGGACCTTGAAATGCTTCTTAGAAAGCCACTCCTTCATTACTCGGGCAGTGTGTTTGATCATTGTCATGCTGAGGCCCAGCCACGTTTCATTCTCAATGTCCTTGCCGATGGAAGGAGGTTTGCACTCAAAACCTGATCATACATGGCCCCATTTATTCTTTCCTTTACATGGATCAGTCGTCCTGGTCCCTTTTCTGAAAAACAGCTCCAAAGCGTGGTTTCCATCTCCATGCTTTACAGTAGGTATGGTGTTCTTTGGATGTAACTCAGCATCCTTTCTCCTCCAACCATGACGAGTACAGTTCTTACCAAAAAGTTTTAGTTTGGTTTCATCTGAATATAAGGACATTCCCAACCCTCTTCTGGATCATCCAAATGCTCTCTAGCAAACTTTAGTCTTTTGTTTCCCAACACTCGCTTCCACAGTTGATTTCTTCACACCAAGCTGCTTACCTATTACAGATTCAGTCTCCCCAGCCTGAATTACTGTTTCTGGTGTCCTTGGACAGCTCTTTGGTCTTTCCCACAGCGGAGTTTGGAGTGTGACTGAGGTTGTGGACAGGTGTCTTTTATATAGATAACGAGTTCAAACAGGTTCCATTAATACAGGTAATGAGTGGAGGACAGAGGATGCTCTTACAGAAGAAGTTACAGGTCTGCAAGAGCCAGACGTCTGGCTTGTTTTTGGTGACCAAATACTTGTTTTCCACCATAATTTAGACATAAATTCTTTAAAAAAAAAAGACAATGTGATTCCCTGGATTTTTTTCCCCCTCACTTTGTCTCTCATGGTTGAAGCATACTTATGATCAAAATGACAGGCCTCTCTCATCTTTTTGTGGGAGAGATGTGGGAGAACTTGCATGATTGTTGGTTGACTAAATAATTTTTTGCCCCACTGTGTATTCATTTATATATATATATATATATATATATATATATATATAAAAATGTGTGTATGTGTATACTCAACTAAGATATTTATGATCATTTTTCAGAACAGGAACCCATTGGAAGAAAATTTATTTTACTGTGCCTACACACAAATACACACAGAGTACAGTACAAAGTGTGCAAATTTCCGCTTAATCACAAACTCAAACTCAATCAGCATGATGTTTAAAAATGTCCCTATTTATTTTCAAATTCTGATTGGATCATGCGGCTCAACCAACACCCCCCCCCCAAGTCGTCCCAGTTAGTGTAAATCTAAATTAAGTAATTTGCTGTGCCTGAGTTCAATTTAGTTTCTCCGTCGTTTAGTCGCTGCCAGTTCTAAGTGTGCTATGAAGTCACTTATTTTTTTCTTTTTGTTACTATTTTGAAAAGAAAAAGAACTTTTGATTCACTAATTACTTCATCTTTTTCCCAGTCTTCTAATACTGGTTACCACTGCTTTTCATGCTGATTATCAATAGAAGCCATAGGCAGGTTAGTCTATTTAAATAAGATCTTAAAATATGAAACTAAAAAGTCCTGATTTCTGGAATGATGCTCTGCAAACAGAGAAACAAAATGTGAGCTCTTTGAGAATCCAGATTTTTTTTTGAAAGAAACAAAAGCCTAAAACCCACCTGACCTCCACACTGTAGGAAAAAGTCCAGCTTTTATTATATTCTGATTGGAATTCTTTTAAGGTGACGCAATAGCAACAACTAGCAACTAAAATATGATCATATTGTAACATAAAACAAGATTATGTTTGTTTTTTTATTTGCCCAGAAGTTGTCATTTAAAAATCAACATTTTCCAAAGCAGCTGTGTTCTAGCCCAACTGCGTTTTTACTGTTGGCTAATTCAATTTGACCTTTTACATCTGAATGATTAGTCTGTAGTCCCTGCACTGGTTAATGTGTAAGAAGGTTAACAGGAATGGCAGTTTATAGCATGAAAAAATAATGCAACTGTGTATACTTTAAGTGTTCAAATGTTAGGATTGTGTGAATTTTTAGTCCTTTGGATGACATTAATAGAAATTATTGATGTTAAAATGGCTCGAGGAAGGCAGCATTCCTCAAAAGCAGCCTAGCATTTACACCCCTAAAACTTTCCCTGATTAGTTTTTCTGCAGAAAAAAAGTCAATAAAATTAAAAATGTGATTTGGAAAAACAATATTGTGCAATGATCAGTCAATTATTGATCATTTTTTATTTAAAGGTTATAAAAGAAAAGAAATATCTAAAATCATAATATTTCACTGTATACATTAATACGTTCTTATAAAGTTTTAGGAAAAAAATTACAAATATAAAAAAAAGCATACATTTCATAATGCAAGTGAAGTTAGGTCACAATTTCATGGGACTTTAAAATCTATATGTTTTCCTATTCATTGAAATATGAATAAAAACTAGTCAGTGTAAAAACTTGAAGAATATCTTATGTAAAAAGAAATAATTCAAATAATTCAAGCTTTAATTTCTAAAAATCGTATAATTTAGTAATTTAAAAGGAAATAAATTGGTCTTATTACAACCTATTAGAACCTCATTGAGGAGAGTTCTATAGAGGCAAAAGACAGGTCAGTCTGCATACTTAAAGCACATGTTATTCAAAGAGAAAAACCTCATGGTAAACAACTGTTGATGCAAAGCAATCAATAAAAAAAGTTGAAACCATTAAAAAAAAAAAGCATTTCAGATGAAGGCCCAAGCCACATAAAATTCTGAAAATGCTGCATCACTTTTCTCAGGCCCCACTGAGTACGCTACATGTGAAAGCTCATTGTAGCACAATCAAATGAACTAAAATACAGTTTGTTTGGATGAAAAAGCTACTTCTACTAAAAATAACAGAGATAAAAAAAACAACTAAGATTTGTCTAAAACTACTAAAAAAAATCAACTTGGAATGTGAATTTAAAGAATGGATCTGAATGCTGAGCTGTGCGTTTGTTTATACGCATTTATACCAGTACAGAATAGTGCCATAGTTATGGTGCTATTACTGGTTCTGAAGACCATTAACTCCTCTGAACACCAGCTGAGGTAAAACACCACCTGACACTTCATCAAAACTTCCTCAGGTAGAAGGAAATAGTAGGAGGAGCAGTCGGTCACCTAAATAGTTTGTAAGCTACTTTCTGTTGAATAGTGGGGAACTTTTGAGTTATCGACATTTAAAGCATCCATATCAAGCATTGTTTTGTAAGTCTCAATAAAGTGACATATTTTTGTTTTATAGATGTTTTTTCACACTTTGTTTCTGCTTCCACCAATGTCAGAAAAGATGTATCATAAAAACTTTTTGTTATATGTGCTGTAAAACGAATCCTGGATTCTTATCTGTAGTGTTGGTATTTACATGTAAAAATGTTAACTGATTGCGGTGACTTTAAATTCAGAAGACCTGAACAACAGTGAATTGCTTGTGCGTTTATTTTATAAGTTAAAAACAGAAGGGAAGTTGTTTATTTTTCTTTTAGATTTTATAGGCAGATACATTAGAAATAACGCAGGGAGCAAGTATAGGAATAAAAATACAAAATGTTGTAAACTTTATGATTTTTTATTTTAATCTTTTTCAAGTCATTTCATACTTTAATTATTGCTAAACATATTTTATTCAAGTTATTTGAAGCCAGCAGTTTAAGGAAATGCGATGGCAAATGTTACAATTTAAAAACTATTGTTTTAAATATAAATTTAGAAAAAAATAAAATTTGGTTTCTTCTACTAACTCACAGACAAGTTACGGGGGACAGTTAACAGAAAATAAACATCACAAATTTAGCTTTTTGCTGCCAATTAGAAAACATGTACATTTCAGTGCAAATGTGGTATGTGTCCTCAAACTAGTCAGAGTTGCTTTTGACCTTTGTAAACAACTGCAGTGGTATTTTTTTGGTTTCCATAGCCCTAGGATGATCTCGCACACATCACGATAAGATCTTTCAATCACAAATGATAGCCACAGGCCCTTAACTCCTATGAAGTTTGTATTAATGATCATCTATGTATGTGGAACAAATAACAAGAGGTATTGTCAGCCTCAAAGATGGTTTAAATATCCAAGAGTGTAACAAGCGGCAATTATTTTGTAAGAGATCATGAGTCATGAGTAGACAAAGTTATGGTGATTAAGTTAAGCCCTCCTCCCCTCTTTGCTCCTTCATGTTTTTTTCTGGCTCTGCGTGTTTATAAAGAAAAGGTTTGTAACTGAACAGCCTTTCAACTTTAAAGTGTCTCTAAATCAATGTTATGAAGTGTGTCCACAAGAGACAGCCTTTATAGTCTTTCCATGAATTAACTCTTAAAGTTCCTTTGACTGGATCGCAGTTTTGCCAAACCCTAAAATGAAAAGGAAGATTCTCTAAATCTGCTTAATTTTGAAAAAAAAGCAAAAATCCAAAAGAAATGTTGTTGAATCTGATTGGTTTATCCTGTTTACTTTGTTGTGGCGATAGGATCTAAAAGACGCCATCGAGATTCACATTTTCTATGCTCTAAAGGAAATTGGTCCATGTTTTTTGTTGAGATTTTTTCACAAAAGTCTCAAACAAAGCTGCCTTTTAATTTGTTTGGGTCATGCAGTTGGACTTGCAAGCAACACAATTGTTGGATAATTCAATTTGAAGTACTGGAAATTGAATAGGAAGTATACAATATTGATTATGATGCATTTTTGTTAGAAACAAACGCATGTTAGTTTTTTTTCCTGATCATCTCAGCACAATTTGTTGTGTGACACATTATTATCATCTGACTCTAGAGAACAGACGCAAGGATTTAGCAGTAGAAGCACTGGTTTACGTTTTGTATTGGTATGCGCACGTGTCCCATTGACTCACCTGTCCGTACCAGTTATATTCCAGCATCGTAGCAGCCTTAGCAAATTTACAAAAAGCCTGTCCAGGGTCACCAAATCACAACGCAAAAGCCGTGGTGTATCCTCTCCTCTCAACACATTTGTGGAAACTGTTATTTTTCTTTCCTTGTGTGGAAATGCTGTTGTCAGGACTTGGGGGCCAGTTGTACACATGGACTGTCAAGCGTAAGCACTCACACAGCCCTGATTCCCCTGTTGAATTTTGGCACTCCCAGGGCTTACGACCTGTTGATAATGAACCTGAACCCATTATTTTGAGTCAATGAATTGAAAGAAATAGGGCAAAGAATGAAAGCCGCAGGGCCAATTAACAGCATTCTTTGATGTATTACCCCCGCTCACCACTCAAGCAGACCGCTCTGCGCCTTTTGTCTTTATCCCCTCTGTTATTCATTAATTATTCTGAGCAGGGTCAGAGTTCGTGTGGCTAATTGTGCAGACCGTCATTCTTTGAGGATGGCTAAAGATTCGCCTAATGCTGACACTCCCCCTGACTGTGCCCAGCCACCTTGAATTATGCCAATTATTCCAATTCTTTGATTTTTTTTTCAAAACCCCTTAATGCTTCATCACTGTATCACTGTTTTTTTTTCTTCTCTAATACTTTCAGTCAAGTCAACATCTCTGATGTGTCTGTCACAAACAAACATGTAGCTACTGTTAAATGTTTTTGCAAAGGTCTTCTCAGACATTAGCTTAATGTTAAAGTTTGAATTAAGTTGATCCTGTTAGTATTGTTGTTATCCTGAATAATAGTTACTAATAAAGATTAAGTTACAAAGCTAATGAGCTCATTGCAAGGCAAGTACTTTGAATACTGATCCTACTGTTAGCCTTAATTAGAATACCCTACACGCTAATCAGTTAAAGCTAACAGGTTTTAGCTAACTAGCTTAAAACTATATGTTTCCACATTTGTACACAGGTTTCATGCAGGTTGTATAATTGAAGCATTCTAAACAGAATAAGCTCTTACTCCTTCTTAGCTAGCTCTTTAATAGAATTGATTATGAGTTTACGCAACAGTTTTTCAAATATTAGCATTAGCTATGTAGTATACTTTTTCAGTGCAGTTTCATGTGTATTTTTTAAGCAGCACATGGTGCCCGCATTGAAAAAAAATAAAAAATAAAAATTAATAAACACAAAAAACGAACATGCTTTAGCTAACTAGCTTAAAAGTAGTAATTTGCATATTTGTGAACAGGCTAAATGCAGGTTGTATGAATTAAGAATTATAAACAAAATAAGATTTTACTCCTTTTTACTTTGATTTTACCCAAAATCAAGCTAGCTCTCAAAAGTTTTGATTTGAGTTCATCTAACAGTTTTTCATTTTGTTAGCATTAGCCTATTTAGCATCCTTTAGAAAACCAAAACAACATTTTGTTGCCAAAAAAGTGACCAAAAAAATTGGTTAATATGCTTACAATGCGGCATATTAACAAAAATTAGCTAATTAGCTTTGACAATGTTATAAATGTGAGGGGTTTGAAAGCTGGCTGAAAAATACAGTGGTGACATTAGGTGCAAACAGTTTTATACTGCAAAAAAATGTATTTTTTTAGCAATAAAGCATTTTGCCTATTGCTGGAGTTAGTTTCTATAAAAATTCAGCAATACACGAAATTCGTAAAGTAGTTTTCGTTTTTACAATTCTTAAGGTGGTTAAGGTTGTTAAACAACTCTCTACAGACTTAATACAATTTTCTCAGATGGACAATAACATTTTCAAAATAAAAAATGAAATCAATAAATAAGTAATCGTCACTTTGTAAATTTGGCAAGCTGAGATTGATAGACAGTGGTCTATAGCCAATGAGAATGGAGCACACGATGCGCTGTAAAATAAACAAAAGCATGCAAAGTTGCAAGAAAAAACAAATCTGTGAAAGGTGAACCACATTATACCAAGAGACTATTGGACACAATCAAAATGCCATATATTAAAGAACATTTTTTTTTCTTTCTTTTGTCTTTACATGAAAATGTAGGCAATACTGTAGAATACTGGACTTTAAGTTATGTGTTAATTTTCTAAATTACTCAACATACCCATACCCAAAACAAACTATACAAACAGCACACTCAATAGTAAAAACTACCAAAAAAACTACTATAGTAGTAGTAGCTTGTATAGTATAGCATAGCATAGAATTGTTTTTTAATGTGTCTATGTGATACAAAGTTTTTTAAAAGCTACTGTTTGCACCTTGAAAAGAATTTCACTTCGGGGATAAATAAAGTTATTTCAATTGAATTGAGCAGATTAGCTCATTAGCTCTTTTTCAAGACATGGCTAGTTTTGCTAGCTTTGCAACAGTTTTATTTTAAATAATAACATCTAAGTGGGCTGCACGGTGGCGCAGTGGTTAGCGCTCCTGCCTCACAGCAAGAAGGTTCCTGGTTCAAGTCCTGGCTGGGGGACCTTTCTGTGCGGAGTTTGCATGTTCTCCCCGTGCATGCGTGGGTTTTCTCCAGGTACTCCGGCTTCCTCCCACCGTCCAAAAATATGCTTCATAGGTTAATTGGTCACTCTCAATTGTCCCTAGGTGTGAATGTGAATGTGAGTGTGCATGGGTGTGTGATTGTGGCCCCTGCGACAGACTGGCGACCAGTCCAGGGGTGTACCCTGCCTTCGCCCATGAGTAGCCGGGTTAGGCTCCGGCAACCCCGTGACCCCGAAAGGGATAAAGCGGATTGGAAAATGAATGAATGAATGAACATCTAAGTCAATAATTAACTTTTATATTTGCTTTTATGGAAACACACAAACAACACAGGATAAAGTAAAACGTACTTTGATCCCATCATATAAAAATCCTACGGTTCATAAGAAAAAATAAGAAGTCAATTAAACTTTAAGGTAATAACCTTAAAACAACTTTCATAAAATTTGTCAACAGAGAAATTGTAAAAGAGAAAAAAAAGTTGTACCAAGCTGCATTTTTCTTTTCTGATAAAATCGTGTCTTGTGAGCAGACGCAGTCATGTTGACTAAGTTAACCCTCAGAATTTATTCTGATTCTACACACGAGGGCAACTGCCAAAAACTATGAAAATCATTGTTTAGATATATGCCAACACATCATTACATTAACATTACATCTAAAAATATAAATGAAAAAAGTTTTTTTTTTTAAAAAGGTCCAAATGTATCAGTTTTAGACATAAACTGCACACTTAGGCTTAAAAAGTCCAAATTTAAAAGAAAATTTGGATATTTTTTTCATTTTGACTCAACAGTGAAGGCCAATAATTATTTTATTTTAAAATTTATTTATGATTCATTTACAACAAACTGATCGTTTGAGTTTCTGGTGCAGGAATAGTGTATTTGTATGTGACCAAATGTCAAAAGGATCTCTGACAGAAACTTATTGTATACTTCTGTGCGGGACCAGAAAGTGTGAGACTAATTGATGCTAGCCTGTCCACACTGCCTCCAACAATATTGCTGTTTCCCTTGCAGTTTGTTTACAATTTGAGGTTTTTTAAAGAATCCATCCAAATTCTGGATGATCTGATTGATTTTAGTTGTGTCACACAATGCAAGTTAATTACTCTGTGACAACTCAGTATGTATCTCTTTTCTCCATCTTAATTTGACAGCCAAAGTATTTTACTATTATGTTTCTCTAGTCCCTTATAGGTGACTGTTTATAAGAATCTATAAATACTTGAGGAAATCGGTACCTTTAGATGTCATTCCTTGTTTTTCTTCTGTATTGTAGGAATGACATAGATTTATAGAGATTTTTGCAGGATAGGTAAAACCAATTTACTGAAAAAACAATGTTTTTTATTTTTAATTTTGGGGCATGCACTATACATTCAATAAGTTAAATGTCCTATAGAACAAGGATTATGCTCAGCAGCTATAAAAATAGTGATGCATGAACAATTTTCAGAATTGTAATCACATTGCAAAGATTCTTTTCTCCCATAATATTCAATAATCTAGCTACATAATGGAACGACTGCTTAAATTAAGTTAAACCTACATTAGCTGTATATCTATATAGCTGTATAACTATAGGAATATAAGCATTAAATTTTGACCAAAACCAAAAATGTACATTTTTGGTTTTTCTTTGTATTTTTAGAAAAGTAATTGAATAAAAAGCGAGTCATTTAAAAAAGTATTCCATCATTAAAAAGACTGAGAGGAATCCACTTATGATAATTCAATCCATCTATCCATATTCTTTCGCTCATCCGGGACCGGGTCATGTGGGCAGAGGTATGATAATAATTTTATTGTTTATCAATAACTTCTTCCAATAATCCTTAAAAAATCTTTAACATTTAAAAATCTTTTTGGGATCCTCTGAGTCTCTGAAGTGTCTTTGGATGTCTTTATCAAAGGCAGCACCTCTGAACGGAAGCTCCTCAGGCCATGTCTCAATCACCAACACCAATGGCTAAACAAGGTCACATTCTGATTCCTTTTCATTTTCTTGTGTGTGAGCCTTTTGCTTCTGAAAGTTGCTCATTTTGTCTTTAAAAGAGGGCAAAGGTGAAAGGGGAGGGGGCAACAAAGCAGTAGCCACAAGCCATAATAACAGAAAGAGTTCAATGAGACAACGTGGTTTTGTCTTGTGTTCTAAACTGTCTTTGAGCTTGAGAACTTTTCCATTTAGATTATATCAGTGAGTTAAATTTTAAAATCCTAAATTTTATCAAGCAACCTATTTGCCCAAACATAAATTAGTTCAACTTTACAGCCAAGTTTAACATATTTTTTAATAATTTTAAAATGATGAAATCATATTTTATATTTGTACTCAAGTACAAACTGTCAAATAGAAATGAGATTTTTTTTCCCAGCAAAGCCTGTTTCCATTCTTTCTTTCCTTGGTTTGTTAAGAATTCTGAGCGTATTTTTTGTGTTTAGCTGCTCTGACGTCTGTAATACCGTGTAATGCAATGACTCTGGAGAATGCTCAGCACGTGCCGACATTCAGATGAATGTTTGACTATGATTTCATTAATGCTTTTAAACCACTTAATCTTTTGCATTTCCTGCACCACAGTTGAGTTTGAAATCCTTTTGTTCCACTTCGCCGCTGTGGCTGTGCAGTTCATGGCGTTCATGATGTCAGATAAAATCTGTTCGGCTCACTTTGTCCCCCATATGTGTAACCAGATGTGTTGCACAGTTTGTTGTGCAGGGACGATAAACACACAAACACAACTAGAGTTTAGCTTGTTCCTACTCTATGAACTGTAGGTCCTTCCTTCTTTGGCCAACCCAAGCTCAGAAGGACACCATTGTTGGTCCCAGCAAATAGTCTAGTCCCTATTTACCTGCTCCCTGATGCATACTGTCCTTCTCCTCGCACACACTGTCCACACATCATACTTTTTTTTTGCCCCCTTGAATCTTATTAGTGCATGAACTTAGTTTAACTGAAAAAGACTGTCGACTTCACTCAATTGGGTCTAATAGGATTAGCCTGCTGGTATGGGCCTGAAGGTTTAAACAGGAATGGAATTTTGGCAGACACCGACTCAATCCATTGCATTAATCTCATAAAGGTTATGGAGTATAAGGGGGGGGGCCCCAGCGATACACAGAGTTAAACGGATGAATGGCTGTTTAGGTCTATTTGCTTCAGCTGGGACGGCATCGGCGCAGGTTGCACCAACGAGGCCAAAAGTCGCAGGTGTTGGATAGAGCAGAGGGGCTGGATGTACTTTGGTGGTCTCATAAAATAAATGGTTGAGGAATGTTGTTGCTTCACAAGTCAGCTTTAGGTTTCTTGTAGTGGATATTGACGGTGAAATGTGTCCAAATACCCCAAATCCTTGCTTCAAATCTCAATTTTTGAAGCATTAGGTGTTTGGAAAACCATCCTTCCGCATTGAGTCACCAACAATAGTTGGATGCTCGTTCGTCCAACAGCTAAAAAATCTTTCACAGGAATCCGAAGTGCAATTGACCCCTTTTTGTTCCTAATTCCCATTCTTCCCAGAAACGTAGCTCCCAGTTTCATACCAGCACTCCACAAAACCTTTCCCGGAGGTCTCCTCGCGTCTGCGGCTGTTGTTAATAGCTTTCTTGGTGGCCTCCAAACCTCCAGCCACGCCGGATTACGATATGTTTGAACCCAAACTGTCCGGTGTTTTTTTTGTTCCGATCTCCTGATCTCTGCCGTTGTAAGGAGTAATTGCTGTAGGAGCGGGTCAAGGGTGAGGCAGACAGGTGGTGATGTGTGTTTGCATGAGTACGTTGCGGGGCTGCACCCGTATCCAGTGTGAATCACTTAAGACGTGAATGCGAGGCATTTAGTGGGCTATTTTGTCTAATCCTATTAGTGTCTTAGATAACATCAGATTATCAGGTAGGGTTGGGGCAGAAACTTTAAAAATTTACGACAAAGGCAGCAATTCAGTTACAACAACCAAGTGTTTAATTCATATCAGAAGGTGGTATAATGAAATTTCCCTGACGATTTGTGTTTATGTTTACAACCGTTTCTTTTAAGTATGATCTTTAGTCGAGAAATTAATCATATGTAGAATTTTCAGGTTTTGATAACAAATGTTATTTTTGTGTGTGGGTTATCCCTATGTGGTTTTTAGACAGGTTGATTGTAACAAGTCTTGTAGAAAACTCTAAACCGAGACTTCATTTAATTTTCTAATTTAATTTACAAGATGTATAAATAAAAAGTCGTAGTGGAGCGAGAGCAAAGATCTACTTAACAGATCTCAGCAATTTTATTTTAGGCTGTTAAGACCTTTGGTGAAGAATGAGAAGTTTGTTTGGTCTTTTATTCACATCGTAAACTGGACATTTAATTGAAGACACTTTATTTTAAGACGACGACTTATGAGAGAAAGAATAATGGAAGTCCTGCACTTTGCAGTCCTTGTCGGGATAGTTCACCTCATTCAACTTAAATTCTGATCAATTTTGAGCATCTGTATCAACGTCAGGTACAACACTTTTTACTGCTGCTTGGGTACGAAACAAGACGTCAGCTAAGAAGGTACACTGATAAGTGTTTATGGCATACGGATCGTCAAGAAAACGTGTGAGAAACATCGTGCACGATGTTCAAAGTAGTTTTAATGAGCAGATGTAACGATGTACGATGTAACTCATCGTTGCTCCACTTCTCTGTTTCCATTCCATAATAATTGGCTACAGTGGTCGTTTTGGTCCAGTTGTTCCGCTCAAAGCACCAACTGTTATTCAGACTGAGGAAACTCAAGCGAACTGGAGTTCAGTCCGATTGGAAACAAATCAAGAACACCTCAAAAGATGGTCCAGAAAGCGGTTCCTGGTCCCGGAACAGGGTCCACATGGGTGTGTTCAGACTGAAACAAATTCTGGTTCACTTGAAGCGAACTGAATGTGTCGAGTTTGAAAAGACCCTGACTCTTTAGAGTAAGTTTTGCGCATCTTTTTTAGGTTTACCTACATGAATGGTTCCAGAGTACAGAGAGCATGAAACCTGTAGTCTGTTAGCCCTTCATTCAAGCAGCTGTACAGCCATGCAGGTTAGATGGGTGGCCCTCACCAAGTGCCCTTTTACCCAAAAATCTTTGGAACGCATTCCTGACATCTCGACTCTTTTTGTCCTTGTGACATGTATCCTCTGAATTGGATGATAAATCTATTTTCAAACAAAAATCATGTTTTTTTTGTTTGTTTTTTTTACTTAACAATATTCTGCATTTTAAGGCATTTCCGCCTTGTCTACTAATACACAAACATTTGGCTTCATTTGAATCCAAAAATTCCTTAGACTCTGGAATATGAAGGCCTAGCTGTCATTCCCAGTGATTACATTTTTGGTTCTGCATTTTTGCTCCTTGTCTGCGTCCATATATCCATGAATTTTCAGAACTTGCTGAATCCCCTTCGGGGTCATGGGGTTACTCGAGGCAACCCAGATCTCTGGTCAGCATTTAGATGTTAAAGACCCAGTCCAATCATTTGTAATAACATGAAGGCAAATAATTTGAAATAATAAAATTTGGAGTGAATAATTTGTAGTTTCCTAGGACGTAGTTTCTGCAGAGCGGAAGAAGTTCATTAGAAATTTGCCTCTGGGTTGTGGGTGGAACCGTTGGTGCAGGGCAACCCCTTCCCCCTTCCCATCACCCATAATTAAGAGCTCTTTGTTTATACTCTCTCTAGATCACAAGACGTACATGGATTTAGTCATCTACAAGTGGATACATCAGAATGGAGTGGAGCAGGGAGCCTGTGGCCCGTCCAATGTTATTAAGATTTATTTTTCTTTGTCACAAATACAACATTTATAGGGTATATATTGATATATATATTATAAATACTCTAATCATCAACAGAAAAATGCAACAAGAACATGTTAAAAACAGCATTTTTATTGGAATGGGGCTTTAAAAATGTGTCAAAAACTGTCACTGTAATTGCAGATGCATTGGTGAACGGATCCAGAAACATAATTCTGTCTGATCAGAACCAGTCAAACATTATTCCCAGTTTACTCCAATTATGTTTCAAGGTAATCGGATGAATATTTTTCTGCTGGCTTGAAAAGAACCGTTTCTTTCTTTGCCTACATGCTGCACTAGCAAGACAGCTGCATTTAAAAAAAAGTTTGTATCCCCTAATTTCCTTCCCCGCTGCAGACAAAGAACATGTGTTACCCTAGAGACTAACAGGCTCTTGATGCTGGAGTTCTGCATAAAAAAACAATGTGCCTTTTCCTAAAGAAGCTGCAGAACATCCCAAAAAGTTGCATTAATTTTTGCACCCATAAGTACGTGTCTATTTCCTAAATAAACAAGTTTCAGCTTGTTAAAAAGCAGAGTTGACGCTCACCTCCTGTAGAATCTTGTACCTTGAGGCAGATATCAACCCCTCCAACACCTACAAGCACAAGCATTTGTACATGCCCACCAAAAACAAAAAAAACAGGGCAACTTTAGCATACGAAAGGGCCTCCTACTGAAGCCAAAAAAAAGCATGCTGCAACAATGCTTTGAAGTCTACCAGATTTCCATCTTCTGTAGGGATGTTTTCTGTTCCTCCTCCTCTAAAAGTCTGATTCATTCGTTCAGTGCAATAAACATAATTCATTGTTGTTTATCTGTTTATTTTTCCAAAGACGAAACTCATTGTCCTAGGACAGAGAAAAAGCAGATGTGCCGGCGTAATGAACTTAGAGCGTGCGAGCGTTAGGTGGAACTAAAATTCTAAAAGACAGTATTGATTCAGTGATCTGTCAGTCCTGAAAGTTGTGGAAAAGTTAGCTAAAAAGTAACAGAGAGAACAACAAAAAAGCTTTAAAGCAACATAAAAATACTGTTTTTGGAGTTTTGAACATGTTCTTGCATCATTTTTCTGATGATTGGAGGCATATATAGAACATTAAGCTTGAAGTAGCATTTCTGAGTATTTCTTTATTCAAATCCTGAATCAGGACCAGAGGATAAAGAAATATAATTTGAAAAAGAGCTCATTGGTGACAAAACACTGGGCAGGCCTCAAGCTCCAAGCTTTCAGCAACGGGGAGGGGAAGGGGGGCGGTGCTGCTCTGTCCCAACGACGGGTTTCTAATGAACTCCTGCCACTCTGCAGTAACTACATCCTAGAAAACAACACAGGTTTTTTTTTATTTTGACTGAAAATGCCATAATCATAATAAGAAGACCACTGGGAATGTTTTTACATGAGATCAAAAAATGATCGGGGTGGGACTTTTAAAGACAAAGCCATTGGCAAATTTAGATTTGTTAGGAGTCGTGCAACTCAAACGGTAAAGATTGTCTTAGAACAGCAACATTCAAAAGGCTACATATAGTACCATAGTTTACCGCACTATAGAGCACAGTGTAGAATAAGGCACAGTGAATGGGGCGGCAATAAATGGTCTAAACAACAAGGCGCATTGAGCCAGACTAAAGAGTTAAAGATAAGGTCATACTTTATTAACTGCGTTAACTAGGACAGTTGGATAAGTTACTTCTAAAAAGTAATTGATTACTTTGCCTAGTTACTTAGTTAGTAAATTACTTTACTCATTACTCTTTTGAAAAAGTAATTCACTACTCGTTACTTTACTTTTTTTCCAGCTTCACACAAACAAGATCCTCTTGTCTTTCATTTAACAGAGCTCCTTTGAAAAATAGATTTTAATCTGAATAGGACTTCTCTGGTTAAATAAAGGCAAGTTAATTAAAATAACATTTAAAAAACTATATTTTTAAAGCAGTAACCTTGTGCAAGGTATGAACATGTATCAAGACATAACCTGGCTTCATTTGAATTCAGACAACGGTGTGAAAAATGACCTCTCAAAATCGCTTTGGCATTCTTAAGCACAACCAGGATCTGGCCATATAAAAGCTGTATCGGACTGCAAGACACACTGTTGTTTTTCTAAAACACAAAGTCATTTAAGTGTGCCTTATAGTGTAGAAAATACAAGACACCACATCACTGCAACGCTGCTGTTTTCAAAGGAGAGCAGGGAGGAAGAGCGTGCCATTTAAATGTAAGAGGCAGGAGGACGGACGCCAGCGGAAGCATCCTCCTGTGTTTACGGCCCGGTCTGGTTTCATATGTATGGTGCTGGGTGCAATTCTGCAGATCTGCATTAACAAATATGTGAAACCCTGCTTTGGTTTAACCTATAATTATATACCTGTGGTTTTACACCGGCTATTAGTGTGGAGAAGACAAACTCCCATTGATGGTGATTTTTTAAGGTTGCTGTTGTTTACACTGGGATCAAGAATGTAATGAAGGGAGAAATAAAACAAGGTATACTGTATATGGAGGGTAAAGGAGGTACAAAACACTGGAGTAACTCACCTATTAACCAAAAATATCCATAAAATGACATATGCACTTCTATTTTCTCTTTTATTTGATACTTTAATACAGTAGTCAATACCAAAATTGGTGATGTATTGACACTCACAACACTAATTTTAAGCACTATAGCAGTTCAACGTTCCTTCTTTCTAAACTATAATCATCTTAAAATAAGACTAGAATTCAAAATGTTATGGTAATTTGTCAAAAAATGATACATAAGTGTATGTTTACTTTAAAAATTCCATCCTGCCTTTGTTATAAACAGTACAAATCAAAGTCTGTTTGCTGAAACAAAACCACTGACCATTCATTAAGAAAACGTCTGTTCAAAAGTATTACTTACGTAAAGAAAAAAAATGGTTTTCTTAGACATATTTTTCTAAACAATACAATGTTTTCAAGATTAAATGAATAAAGATATTCCAAATTTATTTCAGCAAATGGTTACGTCTCACTGAAAAGTTCCTAGTAAGTTTGTTTTGCCTTAATAAGACAAATAAACTAGAAACCAGACAACAATACTGGGAGAGCTTTTGTGTTTTTGCCTCTAGAAAGACATTTTAAACACAATAATCTGCTAAAATACATTTTCTATGGTGGATAGTAGACAAAAATGCATAAAAAGTCAGGGATACCACACCAAGACAACCCCCAGATAAAGAAAAGAAAGTAATTATTAAACAAATTTGACTGCTTTTTGTGAAGAAAATCCCCAATGAAGTGGAAACTAAATTTTAACTGCCGATTTATCAACGCTGCCGCCTGTCATTTCCTCAACTGTTGTTCCTATATATATATTTTATTGCTGCATAAATCCAATTACTTTAGATCAGCTACTCTGATGTATGAAGTTTTAGTTTAATTCAAGCCCCCAAACAACAATTATGATAAGGTAATAAGGAAGGGTTCCTAAAACACACCATAAAGTTGAATTTTTAAGTGGATGGTGTAAATATTTGTTATGAATTTTCAACTAACAAACACAGGATTTCATTTAGCTTTTTTTTTTGACAAAATATACAAGTTTATAGTTTTTTTGGGGGTGTTTCCTGTTGCGTTCAGGCGCAGTCTCAAGTCAATTTGATCCCAATGTGATGACCCAGAAGTGTAACCGTGCAATTTGTATTCAAGATAAGATCATATCCTAAATGTAATCGCAGCGCAGGACAACCATAGAGCATGAACCGAGTTCAGTGGTTTCAAACTGGGGGTTAAATGAGATGGTTTAGGCCAAATGACCTGCACTACAGTTGCTCATTCAATAAGATACATAAGAATATCTTTCCAGTAACTTTTATCTAGTTGTCCGCTCTCTTTGTGTCTGTGAGTGAAGTTAAGATCTTCCTCACTTTTTCAATCAGATTTTCATCAACGGCAGAGTTAAAAAGACATTTTGCTTCATCATCGCAAACTCTGACACCAAATTGCCACCAAACTGCCACCCCTGTGTGGAGTAGTTCATCCCACTCTCTTGGCTCGTCTAAAACTTAATCAATCAGGCCTCGTGCCCTCTCCTTCCTCACAGAGTCCTTGGAAAATGCAGGTTTCATGTCATAAGCGATGTGACTGTACATCCAAAACTAAACTTTTGCCGTCCGTGGCAAAAATGGACACAGGTGTTATCCCTGATCACCTTAAATATGCACAGTCACTTTAAATATAAAATAAAATAATACAAAGGTTTCTTCTGACAGTACAACAGAAGTTTTTATACTGAAACTCGGACCTGTTTCGTCACGACGTTGACGCATCAACGGGCTGGAAATACAACTCCTACGTAAAGCTTGCGTTGCATTGCCGAGGGACGGTCTTGAGACACAGATATGATGGAGGCGACGTAAACATTCCGACTGATTCATGAACGTTCTACTTTTTTGTGTCAACGCAACGGAATGAAGTCGCCCCGCAGATGGACCAGCGGAAATAAGTCTTTATCGCGATTTGCACCAAATTTGCGTAACATTCCAGTCGCAGATGATGTCATCAACAGGTGTGACATTCCCAGCTACTGGGGCGATTTTATTCCGAGGGCTTTGCAACCAGAGCGATTCAAAATCACTGAAGTATAAACCGGGCGTAAAGAACATGCTAACAAACTTTTTATATTAATTCAAATCACTTAAATACATTAAATTCTTCATCTTCTGTGTCGATCTACAACATTTCCACCAAGCCCGGCATAATACTGAGCTGCGCTTCTTCTTCTACATTGCTGTCAGTAGCAAATCCACCTACAGTGCCCTCTAGTGGTAGTCTGTTGCGATTTATTTTTGGCCAAACTATGCAAAAAGTTGTAAATAATACTTGGAAACATATAGTATATGTAATTTATGTACGAAACACGATGACCGTGATGGAGAAGCGTTGTTGTTCTGTTCCCTACCTTCCACTGACTCATGCGTTGACGCCACACAGGAGCCTCTGCTCTGCCGTAGGCCTCACAGTTGGATTGTTGAGCGCCATGAGTGACGTTTTTCTGATAGTACTGGTGGAAATGAGGCCAGCTATGCGGATGCGGTCCAGAGTCACACCAGCGTTGGCCATCTCTCTCGTTAATGACCCACGAGCAGTCCGGGCCGGGGAACGACTGATACATGTCTGGCAACACAAAAAAGATCTAAAGACACACGCACAACAAAAAAGGAAACAACACTCAGTTAGTGAATGAACTAATTTTGTAATGAAATAATTCGATTAGACTGGTTGATTTACAGCCGAGTTTCTGTAGGAAAATCAAAATGAGGGGAACATGGAGGTCACATGACTTGATTGATGTGAGTCTTGGAGCTTCCCGTTGAATTTATATTCACTTGTCAACAACATTTGAAGGAAACATCAATCCAGACCTCTTGCTATATCTGAAGTATGCTGGGTTACAGAATAGGTTTTTACTTTCTTATGACCACCCACAAACCTTTAAGATGCTCTTATTTATTTTAAAGAATTAGAAAATACTGCAAATATCTAATATTCCCATTATGAAGTAGCTAAACAAACTGACTACTGCTGAAGAAAATAGTGCCTGAATTTCAAGGTTCGAAGAAGCATAAGCTTGGCAAAGATTCGTTGGATTTGATCTACTAATCTGAGGTAAATACGTCATTGTCTAGAAGTGACCATTGTTGATACTATCTCCCAGTCAAGGCTGGAAAGTATTCTGAGAAATTAGACACTTGGTCTTGCAAACATGTGTCTGCAAAAACAACAACAAGAGCCTTTCTGTTCATGACGGTTCCTACTTCACAGGAAGTCCATCCATTCAACCGTTTTCCAAACCTGTTTAATGCCTTTCTGGGGTTGCTGGAGCCTTTCCCACCTTGGGTGCAGACAGGGTACACCATGGACTGTTTGCCAGTCCATTGTAAGCCCAAACAACCAATTCAAAGTCACCAATTAACCCATGAAGCATGTTTTTGGACTGTGGGAGGACACCGGAGTGCCCAAAAAAATGCCACACATGCACGGGGAGAACAGGCACACCGGGATTAGTAACAGGGCCTGCTCACTGTGACGCCAGAGTGCTTCACACTACCAAAAGTGCCACATGAAGGATTTTTTATGCTTCATGATGGAAATACAGACTAAAACTTCGGAGCAACTTACTGTGTGGAAAATACGTTATTTATGTAACAGTGATGACGAGTTTAAAGTGAGAAAATACTTGTTCCCGTTTTTTTCTTTAGGGTATTGGAAAACCAGCATTTATTTGTTTCAGCATTGAGTTATTTGACTTTCTTGAATCGACATCATTGCAGAATATCTTCTCGTAAGAATTTGCCAGGCAGCTCTGTGTAAAATTGCGCAGATGGCACGGCCGTGGCATGAGAAGGCTGGGTTTTTGTTACCCAAAGAAGGGGTTTTGTTCACCTCGCAGCATTCCTCCAAAAAAAAAAAAAAAAGGTAATTGTGAACAAGCTGGTCGTTTGTGTGGATTAAGCCCAAGTCTTTGTCTACAGTTTGTGGGCTTCTCTGTTAGGCCTCAAGAGAGGCATCATGCATAAATTCCCCTGTTACCCCGACTCCACTGCTGATGCATGAAGTGTGCACCGGGATCAGATTAGAATCCGCAAGTGACACGCCACTGAAGTGCACGAGAATTCACAGTTTGACTTTAATCGTTGAGACTTGAAGCATCTTAAAGGACCACAAGACCAACAATAAAAGGAGTTCTGCAAAGTGCACTCCTTCAGACAGTTAACGTCAGCACAGTTTATCTAAAAAAAACGAGGGTAACTGTTACCCACGTTCAGCAATAAAGCTTTTTTTTAAAAAAGTGCTAAGAACTTGAAGCGGATTAATACTTTTTTAAATATTATTAAACCAAAATAATCCTCAATCTTTTATTGTGTGTTAGTTCCTGCACTTTGGCTCTTGAAAATGTGTTTTTGAACACAAATGCTTCTTTATGTCACCGTGTTTACATATATGGACAGAATATCTTTTTTCATTTGTTTTTGCCTTTAATACGTATGTAAATCAGCAACAAAAAAAGAACCTTCCAGTGTACGTTTTCTGACCAACGCAGCAAAGTCTTTAGTCACAACTGCCCTAACGGGTGGATGCAGGCGACCTGTACGGGTTAAGATCATAGAACGCCCATGAGACCGTAGGGTGAAAATGTTCTGGCACATTTTTTGTTTCTCCGGGCATGCTGTGGCCAACAAGTTTGTAGCAAACACCAAAACAATGTGTAAAGGTAAGTAAGGGTGAGATAGGTAAAGGTTTTCATTTTTTTCAACCTCCCCCAAATTCTGCAGACTGTGCAAGGGGCCCATCAGTGCTGTTCACATCCGTGCATGTAGCCAGACTTTTAAGGTGCTTACACACCGAACCCGCGGCTATCTGTACCAGATCACCTCTAAATCAGGGGTGCTCACACTTTATATATGTGTGCTACTTAAAACACATAAAATAATGTGAAGTTTTCATTTTTAAGGGCTCAAATATACAGCCAACATGATGTTACAACAGAAACACATGATTCCTGTTTAAAAACCATGAAAAATCCATGGATGAACAAATCCTTTCATGAGAACCCAAGCGAGCTCTTCACTCAGCATTGTGTAGGTAGCTGTCTTCATAAAGTGACAAACCCTCTCATCGGGCATCTGAACTTGTGGTGAATATGGTTAGTCCCCAAAGAACCACCAGTTCGAATCCCACACCCGGCTTTTGTAGTTCGTTGAATCTTTTTTCCTTTTTTTACGCCAAATTACTAAACACACGTTTCTATAAATATTAATTAAAAACATCAGGATAATTTTTACTTGAATTTTACTTTTTCGTAGGTAGAAGGTTTATATATTCATTAATTTATTTTTGATGGCTCGCGATCCACATGGAGACGTGATCACCGGCGTTTTTGGTTTTCTTCGACAAAGAAAATAACTGATCTCTAAACATCATCCGTGTCTTCCATGCGCTGTAAATGAAAGACAGATAAGCTTCATGTAGTGATCAACAACATTAGCCGCTAGCTCCTCCCACATGCGAACGAGGCGGAGAGCTTAGAGAACACATTTTTGGCCACGCGTCGAGTAGCGAATTCGTGGTGCAGCAAGAGAGGGGCGGGTGTTTGGTGTGAACGCAGCTTTAGAATTAGCTAATCAGAGTGTTGTGAGTGTGGCCGTTTTACAGGCACCTGCTTATCACCTGAACTACTCATGTGGGGCATTTATACTCAGTCAGCAACTGGTCAGTTTGCGTAGCGTAAGGACACCGTAGGACATCATAAGTGCTTGTAACTTACATTAGCCTTATGAATACTTATACCCCATGAAAGGGTGCACATGACCATAGCTCTATCTGCAAACTGATAAAGCGTGGTTCCTGAACTTGTGCTGTTTGACGGCTTGGTTAAAATGGGGGTCGTTTAGAGGTAATGGTAGCAATGATCAAAACCAGTCTAGACACGCCGAGCAGAATCATTATGCATGTAAGAAAACTTCAAATCCAGACACTGTAAAAACAGGCCCAGTAGAGTTTCAGTTGCCTTTAGCAATACTTTTTCAAAAAGTCCAATAAGTCAGTTTTTAAATGTCTCTTTGAAAGAAAAATGATCTTTTTAAAGCCCCCTTCAGTATTTTTACATGGCAGTATGATCATTTGTTTTTATGTTCAACTTTAACGCCTTGAGACACTACTTGTTTGCATCTTAAGTCTGAATTTCATGTAAATATAAAACAACCTGAGGTGTAGAAGAATGAAATGTTAGACTTGTTTTATTTGTTGACCTAAATAGATAAATCATGCAGTTTTTGTTTGTTTTTATTTCTTCTGGTGTTGGTTCTTGGTTTAGTTTTGGTCCTCACCTGGAAGCCTCTCTCAGAGCCTCAGGGTTCCTGTTTTCCTGCTTAACGAGCTTAGTGGCTCGTTATCGATTATGTGCTGAATGGCCGTGCGATGCTGCAAACACTGCCTGTGATCTTCTGCTGTCATATGGCTCGCTGGCGCTCCATCAGCTGGTTGTCCGACAAGCCTCACCTCTGTTTGAGCTGGAGTTCCAGCTGAGAGCTAACAGTGATGGTAAAGGCCTCCTGCTGCTCTGAAGATACAATCTACAGGCTGGTGGAGCCTCAGGGCCGAACAGCAGAGCTTCAACTGTTTCTTCACATAAGCTAAAGGCCGAGAGTTATACACCACGCGGTAATTTCCAAATAGGAGAGCGGTTATTTTGTGCCAAACGTGAGCGCCAGTCTATCCGTGGTCGTTTTTAACGGATGTCTTCTCTATAGAGAGACTGTAGTGTCTGGAGAAAAAGATCCAGACAGCATTGTTGTCACTCATGCACTAAACAGCATGGGACCTCAACTCTATGCAGACAGTAAACAATATTTATAGTCACTAAAAGGCTAAACACCCCAAAGCAGCACATACATTGTAATGGAAGTCCTAAAACAGTCTTAAAATAAACTTTAAAAACAAAACTACAAGATGAACATCCAGAGGAAAATGTTCACTGATGCTTTGAATATTTCATAGCTCTAGCTGTATATTTGAAAGCTGCTGGCGTACAAACATCTTATTAAATCATCAAGCCAGAATTCGCTTTTTTTTTAGAGAGATTTGGTGAAACGTTTGTGTGTATGCCGGCCAAAAAAAAAATCACACTGGACGCTAACTCCCACCCCGATCATCTTTTGATCTGTTTTAAAAGTGTTTTGTCTCAGCGTAAATAAATGTGACACTTATTTTATGGAGGCAATCTTTTGGTGTTTTTTTTTTGTTATGCACTTAGATTACTTCACCTTTATGTGATGCTCACTCCCCCCAGACAAAAAGGGGCGTGACACCCACTGCTGTCACACAGATGCTAGTTTTGGGGGGATTTTGCCAGAAACAAACACCAGCTGAAATGAAGGAGGGGAGACTGCTAGTTTCTACTATTCCTTTGAGTTAAAGCACCTGCAACTCCTCTAACCCAATAGATCTGCCCACAAGACTTCTCAAACACTTTTGTCATCTTTTTCCTGCTCAAAATGTGACATTTTCCTTGAATCACTTCCTTTTAATTTATTTCCTCAATAATCAACAGTGACTCTTATAATTTGGTGCAGCTTGTGCATCAATTCTGGTTGTTCTTACTGATCTGGAACTGGTTTTCTCTGGTACGGAAATTTTAAAAATGTGCCTAAATGTTTTAGCACGCCTCGACTGTGTATGAGAACTGGACCGAGCAATTGTGACGTCACCCATAGAATCTGACTTTGTTCTGGATCCAACGTAATGAAGTCAATTCAATCGCCATATTTTCACGGTCGCCATGTTGGAGACAGACATCATCAGTAAGCAGTGATTGGTCCGAGTTGGTCTGACTCAACATCTCTATGTCAACCAATCAGGAGTGAGCTTGCTGAAATTGCACACCCCAACCACTTCAGAGCGGGCTACATGAAATCTGTCAATCAAACATTTTGAATCTGTGACGTGAGGCCACATACTTTTTCTGAGGCATCTGATTGGTCAGTTTACTGTATAACTTGAATAACTTGCACTATAAAAATAATATGAAACAAAATATAGAAATAATAGCTGTTTATTTCTCAGTAGAAGTCTATGGGATTTTGTCTTTGTGGAACCAGCGGGTACGGAGAGAGGACACTCAGTCCAGTTCTCTTGTTCAGTCAATGGTGGAGTGATACTGTTTTTCAACATAATGAAGTAAAATAATTGTTGACCTATCTGTCCCATTACATTCTCTATAAAGCCGGATGATCACAGATAAAAAAGACAAACGTGAAGAGCAACAGTTTTCACTAGAGAAACTTCCCATCAATTCCTCTGACCAATCACCTGTCCCTTGGGCCCTCTAAACATTCTGGGTAGTGTAGTCATATCACATTATGAGTGTTACAGTCCAGACAATACAGCAGTAGTCCAATCAGATCAGGATTCAGTTGCAACTAGACCAAGTCTCTCCTTTTCTTGAAAAATCTGGACTTTGTGTTTGATCCTTGCACAAATTTGAAGGATGCAAACCAAAAAGAGGAAATGATGCAAGTACTTTATCTTTTGATTGAAACAAATATCTGATGGATGATGATGTAACTGTGGTCTGCTCTCCACTGCTCTCGGTCTTGCTGTCGCGCACTGTAAAAGCAGCAAATCGATTGTGTCATATATTTAAATGAGGTAGATTTTTCCAAAATCTACAAGCCATTTTCGAACTGATCAGATTTGAATATGATCTTTCCGCTCTCCACTGATGTCGCACTAATCCTCACCCACTCACTACAAAGTTTAGGGACATTACCACGGCGGATTCTCTGCGAGTCGCAGCCGAGGCAACACACACATGTACACTGATGTAGGGCCTCATTAAAACTCCTCCATAGATGTTGGACTTTGAACGGCTCTTCACTCATCACCACCTCCAATCCGCTCAGCCACCGTTCCTTCCTTTGAGCTCCCCTACTTATTTCCATCAAGGCCTCTCCCCCCTCTTTTTTCTTTTCTGCCACCCTCCATCTCCCTCTTCTCCAAGCCGGGCTTTGTTGCTGGGCTGTCATGTATTTATTTGCTTTTTCAAACCCACTAATGCTCCCTTTTATTGTTCCTCCGGGTGTCCTGTCGCGTCAGGAACAAGGCTTCTGTGAGAGGTTTATTTTTCCATCCAAGTTAAAGACTTGAATCACTGAGCCAGGATAATGATGAAAGGCTCAGACGAGGATTGAGACTTTGCCACTGATCACACCATTCGTGTCGCCTGAAGAGTTGAGGTCACTATTTAGCTTCCCGTTTCTAAACTGTGAACTTCAGCCGCTCGTTGGCTCTCCGCCCTCCTTTTAATTGCAGCTACAGCGTTAACCAATTTTCCCAGGAATCCCAGAAAAATATAAACGATTATATTTTTGCCCCCCGTTTGACTATTTCATAGGTTTTTTTTTAACTCAATTAACTAGTCTGAACTTCTTTTTTTCCCCATAAAAGTAAATTAAACTTTTTTCAGAATCTATTCTAACGTATAACAAGAGTTTACCTCCTTGTCTGAGTCTGCTTCCCAGACAATAATCACATTAAATCAAGTGATCTCTCTGAAGACGAACGATGAGCCCCAAACTGAATTTGGGGAGTGGAAAAATGCAGACACGCATGTCTGAAGCTTTAAACAATTGGAAATAAAAGTTTACAAATTAGTGTCAAATTTTAAAATAGCTTGATAGTAAGACGTCAAAAAATAACAATCAATGGTTATGTTGGTCTAGCAATAGTACTGTAGTTCTACAGTATATTCCGCACTATAAGGTGCACATAAACATTCATTCATTTTCCAAGCCGCTTTATCCCTTTCGGGGTCACGGGGTTGCCGGAGCCTAACCCGGTTACTCATGGGCGAAGGCAGGGTACACCCCTGGACTGGTCGCCAGTCTGTCGCAGGGGCCACAATCACACACCCATGCACACTCACATTCACACCTACGGACAATTTAGATTAACCAATTAACCTGTGAATCATGTTTTTGGACGGTGGGAGGAAGCCGGAGTACCCGGAGAAAACCCACGCATGCACAGGGAGAACATGCAAACTTCACACAGAAAGGTCCCCCAGCCAGGACTTGAACCAGGAACCTTCTTGCTGTGAGGCAGGAGCGCTAACCACTGCGCCACCGTGCAGCCCGCACATAAACATATATATATATATATATATATATATAATATAAAGAAATATATATAATATAAAGAAATATATATAATATATGTTATTTAAATATATATTATATATACATTTATTTATTCAGAACACCTTATGTGGATTAAATCTGATTTTCCTTCCAGATGTCAAAGCTATCTTGAGTGGTACATAGCACTCTGTCAAAACATCAGTCAGGCTTTTTTATTGTACAAGTTGCAAACACAGTTGGGTGTTGTTGTTAATACGCTAATAAAGTGGTGTTGTTCTGTTTTTTTTTAAATCTGTTCCTATCAAGGTTAGTGGTTAGCATAGTCACGGTAGTACCATTTGTTTTAGCTGTTTCCGTCTGTTTTTTTACGTGTTGCAAACAAGGTCGGGAAGTGTTGTGAATACGCTTCAGCGTTGTCGTGTAGTGTCAGACAGTTTCTTTTTTTTAAGTGTTCCTGACAAGGTTGAAGTTAGTTTATCCACGATAACATTTTATTTGGTTGTTTTTTACAAGTTGCTAGCAAGGCAAGGCTAGAAACTATAATTCTCATATGTTTTACGTACGCGCAAGCCTGCATCTATGCACGTCAACGTTTGTGCGCCTCCTGTACGACTCAATCAGATCCGTTTTTGTGACATCAAAGTGTGTTCAGGAAGAGTCCACAGACCGTGGAGGAGCTTTCACTTCTCATCGGTCAAGGGTGTGTGCCACTGCTGAGAGGAGCCCACTGTGGACTGTCTTTGAAGTTGCTGCTCAAAGTAGACACAGTTTGCATTCTATCAGTCCTCTCTTCCTTTAGCGCAACACTTATCGCATCCATTACTGTAAAAAAGAAAATAAGTAAGCTGGATGTTTTTTAATGAGGAGGCCACAAAATGCTGATGAATAAGAATTCCTTTTGTAGGAATTCTTGACCTCATGGAAAGTTCTGTGTGGTAATTTTTTGATTTACCACAAGAGGGCGCTACTTCTTCAGCATCAGTTTTTCTCAAAAAGATGCACTACAAGCACAAAGTGGGGCCAAAGGCATGTTGTCTTTTGTTTATGTGGGTGTCTTTGTCATTGAGTGACTCAAGCAACAGGGGGTTGTCAAAGTTGCAAAATTGCCCGAGTGGCGTGCACAAAGCCTGCAGCCCACGCTTCAAAGGTCCACACTGCACTCACTTCTGCTTCTGCGCTGAGAGAAAAAATAAAGTTAAATAGGCCTCATATTTAAATAAGAACTTTCATCTTTAAAGGTGGTTATTTGATGTTTGCTATTTGACTTTCCAGGACCTTCATCATTTATTCAAAGTTCTTTTACTTTGTGTCGTCTTCTCTGTGACTCATCATCTCACGAGGCCTTCACAACCCCGCCTCCCACACAATCCTGTTTGTCCTTTTAGGAGATTTGAGGTTCTCTCCACATGGTCCGACGCCCACGCACCCCACCCCCTTGTCCTGATCTGACCCCCCCCCATACACACACCAGTCCTCTCAAAACAACATTCCCATGATGCAAGATTAGAGAAGTTCAGAGTTTTCCTCCAATATTGTGAATAATATCAGATGACTGAAAAAAATGAGGAAGCAGCTCATTTGGGGAAGTTTGTTCGTATCTGCTGTGTCATGCTGATCACTCAAAGCCATTTTTAGATGAACAAGGAAAACATTGCCACGTTGGAACAATAAAGGAGGCTGTTAGAGCTACTGCATCATCCATCTGAAAAAGGGTTTTAAGCTGCAAACTACTATTGAAGAGAATAAAAAGTAAGAGATGTAAATATTAGTTAATTTGAAAATATAGAAGAGATAATAGTCACCATATGTTCTGCACTGTAGAGTGCACCAGATTATGAGGCACACTGTAAAAAAAATGGTCTTTTTTCACAGGAACTCTAGCACCTGTTTGTAAAACGCTACACGTTAGACATGTTAAAATCGTTAGCCGCGTTAGCTAACACTCCTAACACCTGTAACTCCAACTTTGTTTGCAACACATAAAAAACAGACTGATAATACTAAAGCAAATTTTACTGACAACACTAACTACTAACTTTTTGAGCAACACGCTGCATTAGCATACTTTGCAATGATACTCAACCTTGTTTGCAACTCGTAAAAAACACACGGTAAAACAAACGTTACTGTGACTGCGCTAACTCCCAACCTTATTAGTAACAAGTAAAACCAAAAAGATAGTCAGTCTGACACTGCCACACTTTAGCCGTGTAATTGTATTCACAATACCTATAACTCCCCTGTTAGTAACATACCAAAATTCACACTTTGAAACCGCTAGATGCTTCCTGTGTAAGTCTATTAACAAAGAAATCAAAACCTTGTTTTTCAGCTTATTAAAATACAGACTGATAGAGTTACAAACTTTTCTGTGATTAAGTTAACTCTCAGCCTAGTTAGTAACACTAAAAAATACAGTACGATACCACTACACGTTAGCCGCTGAAGCATATTCACAATTACACTCAAGCATATTTTCTGGTCATAAATTAAAATAAAAAACAGACTGACATTTTGACAGAGCACCGTCTACCTCTCAAAATCACTTCAACATCAATAAATACAACCACAATGAATTCATATACAAGGCACTCTGGAATATAAGGTGCAATGTTGTTTGTTTGTTTTTTGAAAAAGTTAAGGCTTTTAAGTTCACCTTTTAGTAGAAACCCATTGTTAGATTTTTGTCTTTCTGAAGAGATAAGTGTAAAACAAATGTGGTTATTGTGCCATAGTTGTGATTTTTAGAAAACCAGAAAGTATCAACAATTTATGTCAAACCTAAAAAATATTCAAAGCAAATAAAAATAATTCCTAATATTTTAAAATGTTTTCAACATCTGACTCCAAATGTTCTTAAGACCATTTAACCCCTTCATACATGAATTTATTTCCATTTCCGTGAAAAAATAGCCTTCATTGTTTTTTCTGATCAAGGTGATGCTAAATTCAGTGGAGTCCTGGATTAAATGATTTGCAATGACATGTGTCTTAAGGGGTTGAGGCTTTGATCGTGGAGTAGCTCCTGCAGATTCTACAAACTATCAGTGCATCAGCTCCGGCATTAACATTATCCAAAAAGGAGGAAATCTGAAATGATCACTTACCTTTGTCCAAAAAAAGAAAATTGCTACTCTTGCAATAATTTTCCAGATTCAAAAAGTGCAGGTTCAAGTGCCTCCTCTTGTGTTAGAATTATTCCTGGAAGTCATAAAGTAGAGAAAGGACTTCAGATTTAAATCAAACTGTTTCCTCTTTTTTGTTTTTTGCACTTAGGGTGCAAAGGGTTTGGGTAAACCCCAGACACAAATATTTTGCCATTTTGGCAAGTCATCGTGTGACATAAACGTGTTGGAGTGCAGATGAGTCACAAAACAATGTTTTCAGTCACACTTCAATATAAGGCTCTGATTTATTTTAATGATTTTGGAGGCTTTTAGTACTTATTTTGTCATTTACAGCTGCATGTTGCTGTTCAGGAACCATAAAACAAAAACTTGGTGGAATCTTTTCATTTCATATTCTGGAAATTTCTTTTCTTTCCCTCAAAGCAGCTTGACTCCAGGAAAAAGAAAGCAAACAGATGAGTGTTTTTGGTCAGCTTTATGAAAAAGTGACACTTCTCTTTAAAAGGAAAAAAAAGACCCAAATATAACACTCACAGTCACGTTAATCTGCATAATGACAATGATGAACATCCCATCAGAGGCAATTTAAGGGGAAAAAAGCCTCCAAAGTCCCCTTCACGCGCTTGTTGATTGTGTTTGTTCACGACAGTTAGGTTGATGAGGGAGCAATATGGAGGAGGCTGGATGGACACTTGTTGGGTGTTACGGTCGAGATGGCTGACGTCTCTCGGCGATGAACAAACAGCGGAGGCTGGAGGAAATCAAGGCGTCCGCCGGAGCTCTCAGGAATGCAAATTCAAAAAGCACTTCATTACTTCCCTTTTTTCCTGCAATCTTGTGTCTGAGAGTCTGAAGTAAGTGGTTAATCAAGCCAAAAGTGACAAAACATACTATGTCTGAGGAGCAAGAGAGGAGACACCTCTGATCATTTCATGGAAGTGAAAAACACACAAGAACATCTTTTGCTGGATCGGTTTTGTGGTCAAACACCTCTAAAAGCGGCTACTGTTGGAGACCTCAGAAGGAATCCAGAAATGAAGTTGAATCTTTGAATGTTTTTTAAGTTCATCTTCATGAAAAAAAGTCTTGAAATTTAAGCGTACACCGTGTAACTTTCCGTCTGGAACATTCTAGTGCTGCAGAACCCAGCCTTTCTTCTCTCACTGGAGCCTTAATGCAATTTTGATGCTATGCAGCGGTTCACATGCCAACACCACCAGCACAAGTCCTCTGTTGTCTGGCATCTCAGGGTGGAACTTAAACGTTAGCATTCCATTTATATTCCTAAAACTTATGACGATATATACATATATATTTTTTGCAAACTCTAGGAAAAGTGAACAGCGATAAAAGGTGACCAAATTCCCACTCCGATAAAAAGTTTGTTTTTGGTGTTTTTAACATGTTCTTTTGGCTTTTTCTCATGATGGAGGACATAAATAAAGAAAATTAAGGTTAAATTGCATTTCTGAGCAGTTCTTGATTCAAATCCTTGTGAATCCGGAGCAGACAAAAAAAAATGCAGTTTGAAAAAGATCACATTTGCAGACTGCATAAAAGACACATATTACTCCACAGATGAAGGGTTGGAAACTTCACTCTCGTAAGTTGAAAGGCTGACCAGGACACAAAACTGCATTGTCCACATTTTCCAAAGAAAATGTCTATTCTTGTCTATTTATTGATTTTTCACCCAAAGTCCAGCGTTGCTTTTGGTTTTTGCACCACATTAACTAAAGTGAGAACAATTATTTAAATTTTAAAATAATATTGAGTTGATGGCTAAACATTTTACTAGTGATTCATCATCAGCATTAATTGTCTGTATTAATGATTACTGGTTGCCATGGCAACTATGGAAAACTAAAGGAAACTTTATTGACCATATCTTTTTTTTTTTTAAGTGAACAAGTGACATTTGAAGAAAGGAGAAATCAGGATATAGTCTTAATCACTTAGCCCTTCCTGGAAGTTATAAGGCTGAGAGAGGACTTCAGATTATTTTCAGATCACATTTTAAGTCATCACAGTGGTTTAGCTCTCTGGTCATAAACAGTGTAAAAAGGACTGAAATTACATCATTGTTTAAAGAAACGTCTCCAAAATAAATAGTTTGTTTGATCAGAACTTCCTCAAATGGTCCTTTTCCGAATGAAACTCTGGGTTTACTTGCATGTGAACTCTGGTGCGGTTAGCCCCAAAATGACTACAAACAGACCATCTAGTGGACTGAAACATTTAAAGTATAGTGTTCCCTCGTCTATTGCTGGTGGGGACGTTCTAAAAATAACCCGCAATAGGTGAAATCTGCAAGGTAGGATTTTAAATGCTTTCAGGCTGTAATAACACCCATAACACACTTTATACACTTTCTTAAACATCCATGAACATTTTCACATGTTTCTCTCTGGTTTAAACTCTCAAAGTTCAAACCTTTGACTTAGAAAAATAAGTCCAGGATTATAGAATGAAATCAAAGATCTGATCGTGATTGAGGATTTACATAAATGTGGCAAACTGAACACATTCTGTACAGAATACACAGCAGGGAGGAGATTGATTAATAAGGTCTATAGCAAATCAGACGGCAGAACACAGTGTTGTAAAATAAAAGTAAAAACAATCAGCATTCACGATGTTTAAAAGTAATTAAAGTAATTGCTCACACTGAAAGCAATTTGTGCGCTGGAGGCGGCCAATTTCAATGTAAAGTCGATGGTTTACTGGTTTACGATAACTGTTAGGCAAAGGCGGGTACACTCTAGAGAGTCTGTCACAGGACCTATGGAGCTGTAGTGGACACGCTCACTATGCCGGCTCCGGGGAGAGGAGCTCGGGGCCAGACAGAGGGCCGCAGCCGGATGAGAAAGCAGTCTGCTCAGGCCTCCTGAACCTTATGATGTTTTCTTATTTTCATTGAGACAACAATAAAAAAAAAAGGTCCCCTCATTTTATTCTGGTTTTTATTTTTGCCCTCTCATATTGCGCAACAGTAAGCATTTGAACTCGGTCAGAGACTGATGGAAACACTGCAGAAGTGACTATAAATCAGACACTGCAACAGGAGAGAAACTCACTGGAGCAACCGGGAGAATCTAAATGTCTTCATGAACCCAAACATTGAGATGTGATCACTGCTGTTTTTGTAGAGCTCTACGAAATAAATAAACCTGATCTCTAAACATCATCTGAGTCTCCCATGCATTGTAAATGAGATAAACAGACGCAGCTCCATGTCGCAATCAGGCTATAAAAACATTAGCTGCTAGCTCCTCCCACACACGGCTGAGGTGGCGAGCTCAGGGAACACATTTTTGGCCATGCGGCGAGTAGCAAATTCTCCGCGTGGTGAAAGAGGGGCGGGACATGCAAATTGGCCGCGCGAATCAGTGTGAGGGTACGTTTAGTCTAAGCAAATGGTAATTATAATATAAAGTAATAGTATTATAATATGATATTTGAATTATAATATGGCTGCATGGTGGCGCAGTGGTTAGCGCTCTTGCCTCACAACAAGAAGGCTCCCGGTTCAAGTCCCGGCTGGGGGACTTGAACCAGTGTCAACAGTGGGGGACCTTTCTGTGTGGAGTTTGCATGTTCTCCCTGTGCATGTGTGGGTTTTCTCCGGCTTCCTCCCACCACATGCTTCATAGGTTAATTCATTCATTCATTCATTCATTCATTTTCCAATCCGCTTTATCCCTTTCGGGGTCACGGGGTTGCCGGAGCCTAACCCGGCTACTCATGGGCGAAGGCAGGGTACACCCCTGGACTGGTCGCCAGTCTGTCGCAGGGGCCACAATCACACACTCACATTCACACCTAGGGACAATTTCGAGTAACCAATTAACCTATGAAGCATGTTTTTGGACGGTGGGAGGAAGCCGGAGTACCCGGAGAAAACCCACGCATGCACGGGGAGAACATGCAAACTCCACACAGAAAGGTCCACCAGCCAGGACTTGAACCGGGAACCTTCTTGCTGTGAGGCAGGAGCGCTAACCACTGCGCCACCGTGCAGCCCTTCATAGGTTAATTGGTCAATCTAAATTGTCCCTAGGTGTGGATGTGAGTGTGCATGGGTGTGTGATTGTGGGACAGACTGGTGACCTGTCCAGGGGTGTTCCCTGCCTTCGCCCATGAGTGGTTGGGTATGGCTCTCACTGCCCCATGACCCCGAAAGGGACAAAACGGGTATAGAAGATGAATGAATGAGTGTTATAATATAGAAAGCAGCCTATTTCTGAAGAAAAAAATGGTTTGTTGCCTTGGGAACAGACTTTAAGCAAATCTGCTTGAGTACAAGTCTCTACACAGCCTAGAACCAAAGTTAGTCATTGAGGTGTTGGTCCCGTTAGAACCACCTTCGACTTTGAGAAGTTCAGGGACAGACTTTTCACTGGGATTCCATTTCATGCAGTAGAAAGCTGGAACCGCCTTCCTGATGATGTTAGACAAGCTTCTACTGTGATGATGTTCAAGTCCTGAGATAAAAAAACTGCTTTTTATTTCAGCTGAAAGTAGTTAATCGACATCCTTTTGTTGTAGTTTGACATTCATTATACAAGAGTCTCATAACTATAACTACTTACCGTAGAACAATTAAAGTCATAAATCTTGGCTTGGCCAAGTTTATTCAGGCTTGTTTTTCCTTTACATTGGGTTTTAAAAAAAGCATAAAAGTACTACTTATAAAAAGTAGGCAAAGCTGTTTGTGTGTTTGCATGAGACCCACTTCCACCCCCAAAGCAGCTGTTGCAATGACGATGTTTTTAGCAGTGTGGTCCACCCTTGATAAGTGAAATGTGAAACCAAACCAAGTGAAGGTGTAGAACTTTCTGTCAAGTTCATAAAAGAGCTAGACTTCCTGTGTTGAGTTTGCAGGTTCTCCTTGTGTAGGCGTGGGTTTTCTCTGTGCACTTTGGCTTTCTCCCACAACTCAAAAACATGCTTCGTAGGTTTATTGGTTACTCTGTATCACGCGGTCTCAGAGTGGCCCATTTGTGGCCCCCGAGACGATATTTTGCGGGCCACACTAACATGAAACTTCATTTTAAGGTAGGGGCCGCTTGCAAGTTTTCAGATAAATAGCACGTTTACAGTGTTGTGCGCGGAGCTGACAAACAGACCAATCACGGTGCGGTACATGGCCTTTGGGGGCGTGACACTGACTGGGGGTTGTCGCACTCCAATCTGTAACAGCTGCCAAATCACTCTGAGCGTGCGCAAATATGACGCCACTTCTGCTAAAGCATTTTACTGTGAGAGTATGTCTTCGGATGTGTACAGCAATAATAACCTCTTAAAATGTTTGTAATAATGAAAATGTTTACTTTCATTTAAAAAAAAAACAAAAGAAAAAGCACATTAAGAATCAGGACCGAACAATGCTGCACTGTACTACAAACAAACTACAAATGTCCTCTTCTTCTTCTGCATCATTTGATGGCAGTTTACTCCCCAAAGTAAAAGGGTTCAGCACCACTTCCTGACACTTTATTAACTACGTTAACATTTTTTTGGTGCTGTCATCCAGTCGTGGGATCCTCTCCATTATTGAGGAAAACATCAGTTCTTGTGATAACGAAGTTCTCCGCTGTTTAAACAGCTCGGACAGTCGTTAAAGAGGCAGAACTGTCCGGAAATGCTTCCGGGAGCTGATGTTTTTTAAGTTTGTTTTTTTTTTGATAATGAATTAAAAAGTTTACAACTTGAAACAACAAACGCATCTCTGGTGTGTCTAACGCTCTGTTCTGATCTCCAATGAACAACGTAGTTCTTTTACTAACCACAGTTTGAATTCAACTATCAAAATATAGGAGTGGGTGATTGAATGCTCTAAAATTACTTGTGGCACTTGGATGCTCTGCCAAGTGTCCAGCATTAAGAAGTAGGCAAGAGAAGCCATGTTCAGAACCCATTAATCGGGGTTAAAGCGTTAGCTGCGTCGGAGTATTTAGAATGTCTGAAGCTACAAACTTTGTTTGCAACATTTAAGAAAACATAATGATACGGCTAAACAAATCTTACTATGACTCCTGACTTTGCAAGTAACACATAAAAAAAACTGTTCTACCTCGCTATCCATTCACTAAGTTAAAAAAACATAAGCTTGGTTAGCGTATTCACAATGCCTGTAACTTACATCCTTTTTTGTAACACATAAAAACACACTTATCCCGCTAAAACCAGCGTTACTATGACAACACTAATTCCCAGCCTTGTTAGTGATACACAAAAAAAGGAATTCCGACACCACTACATGTTAGCCAGGTTAATGTACTGACAATAATTTGGAACTATTACACAAAAAACATACGATGCTTCTGATAGAGCGCCGTGTACCTCAACAAATGGCTTCGACATCAGTGAACACAACCAGAATTAATCCATATAACATACTCCAAATTATAAGATGCACCGTTGCTTTTTGAGGGGAAAAAAATTAAGGATTTTGAGTACCCCTTATTGTGAGGAAAATTCAATAGTGGTTTGGCTTTTTTACAGCACAAATATCCAACACTTAGGTGGTTCTACTCTTTCAACCCCTTTAATGACGCAAATTTATAATGAAATGGGCATATAAAATTTAATTTGTAAAAACATGAATTCGGACATTTTCTAACGTAAAATTCTGTATTCAATTCACTAAGATTTTATTTTAGTAAAAATACAATTTGCTGGGTGATAAGCAAATATTTGATTATTATGGTTTGTAAGTTTTGGGATTATTATGGTTTGTGAGTTTTGGGATTATTATGGTTTGTGAGTTTTGGGATTATTATGGTTTGTGAGTT